>SCLH01001982.1:178435-201600 GCA_004367855.1 Oikopleura vanhoeffeni | reverse complement strand
ACTCTTTTATATAATATATCAATTACGGGGGCTCCTGGTCGTTTTTTACTAGATTTTTAGCCACAATTTTTATATAATTCGGCTTTTGAAAACAACTTATCCGATTACATTCTTAGATAGCTCAAACTGAGAACAAATATCTTTTGAATAATATATAAAAATTGGTTCATCGGATTAATTTATTTTATATTTTTTCTGAAATTACTGAAATTGTTTAATTATTAGTTTTTCTTCAACAAATTGGAAACAATGGTCCGATTCGGACCAATTTTTTATTTTATTATTCACAAGATATTTGTGCTCAGTTTGAGGTATCTGAGAATGTAATCGAATAAGTTGTTTTCAAAAGCCGAATTATATAAAAATTGTGGCTAAAAATCTAGTAAAAAACGACCAGGAGCCCCCGTAATTGATATATTATATAAAAGAGTCGTTTTTGTAGCTGGGGATTGGTAATAACGATTCATAACAGCCTTTGTGCGAAAGATAAATACGTAGACTTTTTCTTAAATTCAAAAACCAATACTGAAATACATTTTCGAAATGAAATTTGAGATTTTAATTAATCGACTCGGCAAAAATTTTCCGTTTATGTATCTTTGTTCAAATCTGGTCCGATCCGATATTCAAATTTTGGAATATGCTTCCGAGCAGATCCGATCACAAAATGTCCGATCTGATCGGATATGTGATCGGATCGGATACTTTTTGCGCACCGTGAAGCTAATAAGTCAAAATTACCTCTTTAAAATCGTGTTTTTCATCATAAAATTAAATGAAAGGATTATATTATTACTGATTTCAAATTACTGAAACGCCCGCAAAAATTTTTTTTTTGAAAATTTTTTTTCTATCAAATTTTTCAAATACTTAGAAAAAATTTGAAAATCTGAAACTTCAAAAAATTTTTTTCCACATTCCCGCACCTTCCCGCACCCAGAGACAATTTTTTTGTGATCAAGCAATCAACGATCTTTCGTTGAAAAATAAAATTAGTCTACATTATTCTACACTAGGCGGTTTCCGACGCTAAAAACCCTCTTTTTTTATGAATAATGCGTATTTTTCGAGTAAACATCGACTTCCTGAGAAAAATATTGATTTTCGGAAAAAAATATTCACACCACTAAACGCGCAATAAAATTTGGCACANCTGATTACATTCTTAGATAGCTCAAACTGAGAACAAATATCTTGTGAATAATAATATATAAAAATTGGTTCATCGGATTAAATTATTTTATATTATTTGCTGATATTACTAAAATTGTTTAATTATTAGTTTTTCTTCAACAAATTGCCAATTTTTTATTTTGTTATTTAAAAGATATTTGTGCTCAGTTTGAGCTATCTGAGAATGTAATCGAATGAGTTGTTTTCAAAAGCCGAATTAAATTAAAATTTTGGCTAAAAATCTAGTGAAAAACGACCAGGAGCCCCCGTAATTGATATATAATATATCATATATTATATAAAATAGTCGTTTTTGTATCTGGGGATTGGTAATAACGATTTATAACAGCGTTTGTGCGAACTATAAATAAGTAGATTTTTTCTTAAATTCAAAAACTAATTCTGAAATACATTTTCAAACTAAAATTTGAGATTTTAATTAATCGACTCGGCAAAAATTTTCCGTTTATGTAGCTTTGTTCAAACAGAGCCTAACTGAGTAAGGTGGGCTTTGTTAGAAAAGCTACCTTAGCTTATTTGATATACAATTTGATATATTTATGGTATTTTTGATGTGATTCTCATTAGACATTATATTTCAGTGAACCTGTCGAAGCGGGAGCTAGCAGAGAATTCAAAGTCACCCTGTATCCTTACCGATCTGGAAATCGAACATTTCTAGCAACAATCTGGTCTAATGAGTCTGCAGAATATAATGCAGAGAAAGAAATTTACATTTCCTATGGATATTAAACTGTTAACGTACAGTCTTAGCCTGATTTGATGCTTTAGAGAATTAATAATTTTAGTTATTTTTGCTGCCAAGGAATATTTTCAATAAAATAAAATACATTCTGTTTGTTCAAGATTTTTTTGTGAACTACTGGCTGATGCTGTGCGAGAAATCAGCCACTGACGCTACTGGTCCGACACTCATATCCCTCTTTCACACTTTTGTGAATATCCCAGCCCTGATTAGCAAACGTAGTATGTTTTTAAGTAGTAGGGCCGGGATATTCACAAAAGTGTGAAAAGGGGATATTATTACGAGGCTTCCTGAAAGAAATAAGCTTGCTTTTATTATTGTTCAGTTTTGCTCATACTTCTCGTATCTAAGAAAGGCAAAGTTTGTAAAATTTGTTGACTCCAGAGATATTTTTTCATTTAAGACTCTCAAATTAGGAGACTCCTGGAATCCCGGACCTGGATTGAATTTACCATTTTTTTTTGTACACGCATCGTTTTTATTTACCAATTGTTTTTGCGGACCTTTTCAGCCGTAAGATTTTTATTGGTTCAGAATCTAAACTTCAGATATTTATTTTAGAAAGAATCCGTTTACGGTGGTGGTCAATGCGACCTTTAACATGTGACTTTTCACATTCAAAACCCGTAGTTTATAAAACCGTCTTCAGAAAACGAATGCTTTTGAATTTTGTGGTACATTTAATTATTGAAATTTCACTTCTGGTAACCGGAGTTAACTAGAAAATTTGATCAACTGATCCTTCCGAAAACGGTAGAAAAATCTAGAGAAAACTGGTCATTTTCGAGTTCAGCTTTATTGTTGTTGCCGGCCACTTTTCGCACCTATAAAGCGATCTTTAGAAAAAAAACCTAAAAAAGCCACGGCTGAAATTGACCGCAAAAATTATATAGAAGATGTGCAAATGAAATCAGTACTCATTTTTTATTTCAAACATTTCTTATTTAAAATTGTCTCATGTCAAAGTCGAAATTCAGGTCAGTCACGTGACCAAATTTGTCGAAAATGCCGTTTTGAGGCTGAAAAATTCAACGTGTTTGATTAATTGTTATGTGTCATAATAATTTTGAATTCGAAAAAAATACCATCGATCATTTATTCAATAGATCCTTTAAATTTCTACAACATTGGTCCACCGATACCCCCGAACCTTCACATAAACACAAAAAATAACGACCTTTAAAATGTTACGAAATTTATTTATATGCATAGTTAAAGTTTCAATAGTACTGAAAAGAGGGAAATACTTAATCTTTTGCCGACGATTAAATAATTTTGAGCTTATCAAGTGCCTCTTCATTATTACTAGAAACTATAGATTGTCTAAGTACTTCGTTACAGATATCGATATTATCATCTTTTCTTCTGAACTCAATTTTATAGCAAGTATTACTTGGACCCCGTTCTCCTAGCCCGCCAATAATGTAAAAACTGTTTTCGTTCATGATTGAGATCGCCGATGATTTGCCCTCTGGAAACATTTGTAATTGCTAAAATTAATCTAGTTTACAATAATTATACCTATATATGCATTAAAATGCGATTTTTGAAAGTTTCTGTTTATATTTTCAGTTTTATTGTTTATTCTTTAAACAATCGTTGTCAGGGTAGTGTGAGGTAGGCACGGCGAAAAATTCATCACAAAACGTTTCCAGGACGTTCTGAGGACACCGCACATCCTTCGAAGCCAATTTTCGGCATCTTGTACACTTTTTTAGGCCAAAACTTTTGGAAAATTTATTTTTGAATTTGACACCCCTAAAAGTTCTTTGTAGATAACATAAAAAGTTTAATTTGACCCTTTTAGAGGTGTCAAATTAAAACGCCTAATAATAAGCGGAGACACCCTGGTAGATGTCTGCTTAAAAGGAACAATTCGTTGGTTTATATAGAGTATATTTGGGGCCTAAGGGCTGAATCTAGTCATGGAGTAGTCATAGGGCTGACGTGCTANTAATAATGCTTATTAAGCATTATTGCACAGAACAATATGACAAGAATCTAATTTTTTTTGAAAAACCAACCAGGTTAAAATATTTCAGGTCCCCAGGTCTTCCGGCTAAAAAAATGACCAAACTGTTATTTGACGCCTTGGAAGGTGGCAAATTACAAAAGGAAATTGGCCTTAAGTTTTGGCCTTAAGAGTTGTACAAGGTGACGAATGTGCGGTGTCCTCAGAACCGACTTTTTAAAAGTTTACCGGTTAATTTCCTGTATCAACAGACATTCGTCGAAAATTTTTAAAGATTCGGTTATTTATTTAACGCTTGGCTTTGAGAAGCAAAACTCCGTCTGTGAATATCTTGTTTCGTTCTCAAGTGGCAGATGTAAAACTGGTGAAGTCACCTACAAAAGAGCTGTACCTGTACAAAAGAGTTACCTAAGAATTTTTGAATTGTTACAAGTGAAAAACATTAATTTGTGAAATTTTTTCTAGCTATTGCTCGAAATGACAAAAATATATTCTTCAAATTGTCGGAAATTACGCTTGAAATTTAAATGGATAAAAACTTGTCGATAGCGGTTTGAAAAATTACCAAAAATGGTCATATTGGGCATAATATAGAACATTAAAACGGAGTTGCTCTAAATTGAATATTTTTTTAGTCACGATATAGTTAAAATGATCATCGATGACGTTTCTTGTAAATCCAAGAATATTGTTATTCGAAATTTCTTAATATGATCCAAAAAGTGATATTTTAACTCGTAGACTTTAGACATGAATCTGTACCCAGACTCGATTTCCGGCAACTAGTGATCGATTCTATAGATCGAGCCATATAAGCAAAGTTTCATATCAACATACATTTTTCAATAGCTTTAAATAATATTCAGCCAATTTGCTTTACAATGAAATAACAAAATAAAAATTTTAAACGAATTAAAGGCATGTTAATAAGGATAAGAAAACAAAAAAAGTGCGAAATTCACTATGACTCGACTATAAAAGTGCAATAATGAGATGAAATTAAACTTAATTTATATTTGCAATTACTCATATAAAACTTCAAATGATTTCTATCAGTCTGCCAACATAATATATGTTTTCTACAAAATTCTCTAAGAATAAAACTCTTAAATTATTTTGGAATCTAATTTTTCGCATTGAAAAATAAAAAGAGAGCTCACGTTAGCGAGATCACGTAGGCGTCTCATTTTGTTATCTATTGTTATTATAAGTTTTGACTTCTGCAAATGCTCTAATTTAAACGGAGGCCATACTTTAATGCAATGGAAGTCTTAGAAATTCGTTACGATTCTTTTAAGGGTCTTTCGCATGATTTGAGTATTTTGAAAAAATATATATTACCATATACAGAATTTGAAAAAGTACTCAAATTAACGTCAAAAAATTCCAGGGTCAACTTCAAGTGTTTTTAAGACATTTTTCTCATTACATAAAGTCCGAATAAAAATCACGTGACGAAATACTCCAAAAATAAGGTTTAAATATGTCATAAATAAATCCTTATTTCTTGAAAAAATAAGAATCACGTGACGTGTTTGGAAAATATCATGTATGTTCAAAACCTTAAATAGGTGTTTATTGGCCCAAAAATTTCGGCGTAATTTGATCACTATTTGTTTTACTTTCACCAAAACCGTATTCTAATTGAAGGTCACGGTGATCATTTTCGGGCTATGATGTAATGGAAAAAATGTCTTAAATTTTTTCGGATCACGATGAAAGTAAATTTGTGATTTAAAAAATTTTTGCAAAAAAAAAGTACTGTAATCCAGTAAAATTTCCAAAAAAAAAACGCACACAACTCATTTTGTCTTTCAAGTTAATCGATACCTTTATACCTGATCTTTGTCATTAATGTTAAGCCATCGTAAAAAAAGCGCTTTAATGGTGAATGGGTCACTACTTGCCGGAAATCGAGTCTACGAGTTAAGTAAACGACCCCATTTTTATATGATTTTCCGAAATAAACCACTTTTAGTGTCGATTTAGGAATAATTAACGAAAAACTTTCTCTGCAATAATTATACTGCATGATTCAAATAGTTTGAAACGCCTAACTCGGGGGATCTGGTTTGACCAATCAGAGCCACGACTTAGCTCTAGGCGTTTCAAACTATTTGATTCATGTAGTAGGCAATATAAAAAAATCACCTCAAATCGAGCGCCACTTTTTCTGATATTTAAAGCATCAACAACATTTGTCGGTTTTCCATCATTTCCAATTCCACCAAAATTTATAAACCAGCCATCAAAACTACAACAAACGGCATCACCTCGGGCAACGGTTAAATTTTTTCTCTTATTTGTTTTCCAGTCAGATATCGAGGCGGTTTGAGAAATATCCAAAAATTCTGATAATCTAAATAGAAATAATATTTTAATTATATAGATTACGGGGGCCTCTTCGCACATATTATCCACTTTTTAGCCAACATTTTTAATATAATTAGGCTTTTGCGAACGAATTATCAGATAAAGTTCGTAGATAACTCAAATTGAACACGAATATTTAGTGAATAATAAAATATTGGTCCGAATCGGACCAGTTTTAGATTTTTTCTGATATTGCTGAAATTATTAAATTATCAGTTATTGTTAAAAAGCGAAAACAATGGTCTGATTCGTACAAATTTTTCTCGATTTATTATTCTCAAAATAATTGTGCTCAGATTGAGCTATAAAACTCAATCGGAAAAGTCGTTTTCAAAAGCCGAATTATATAAAAATGTTGGCTTAAAAAGTGGCTTATATGTTCGAGGGGGGGGCGTGATCGATATCACTCTGAGAAATCTTCAAAATATCCTCGCTGATGTTTTTGATTACTTTGAGCACTAAAGTAGCTCAAAATCCCACATATTACAAGAAAACACTAAAACAAACAAAAAATGATCAGAATCGGACCATTTTCGAAATTCAATTACAAGTACTTACAATAAAAATTATATAATTTCGTAATTTTTCATAATATCGCACCAACTTTTTCAGCATTTCCCGTCGTTTTGTATATTTAAAGACGCGGAAATGACACGGTTTGGAATAGTGTTCTGAAACGGAATCGAGATCCCGAGTAATAATTAAAATAAACTTAGGTCGGGACCGGGACGAAATCGGGATTTTCTGAGGATCCCGACTGTTGATGCGTCTTGGAATAAAGATAGGATCGGGATCAGGCCTCGGCATCCACTACCTTGCCGAGGTCTAGTAGGGATTGAAAACTCAATGAGTTCAACTCATCCTATCTTAAAACACTGGTGTAGACACCTTATCTTCAAATAAGTGACTTTGAATGAAGAATGTACAACGAAAATAATGGACCATTATAAGTGATTTTAAAAACTAGATTCACTCAAATTTTGGGCTTGTTGGTCAATGGGCCTGACAGTGGCCTATAAATTTCTGCTGATTATAATTTAGTCTTCAGAACAAATTAGTTTTAAAATTTTATTCATTTTCTCAACTTTTTGATTTTTGTTAATAAGAAAAAATAATTTTTAGTTCCTTATTCTAACCCTTGAAATCCAGTTTTCTTATCCATTGGTAAACCGCCAGACACAATCATTTGACCATAAACAACTTTCACACTCGGGAAAACTCTGCCAGTAGGAATATTCATCCAACTTGTCCACTGCGACGCATTTATATCGTATGATTCAATTGCGCTGAATGAAAAAGGTCAAAATGAGTTAATTTAACAAGAAATTATAAATGTTTATCTAAGGGAGTGGTCGTCGGTATCTATGCTTCAAATTTCTATTCAAAATGAATGATGAAATGTAAGGAAATACGAAATAAGAGGTTTTAATCTTAAATTGTTTAGAGCCTATAACTCTTGTTAATAAACACATTTAAATCATAGCATGACCGAAATAGTTTTAAATTCAATTTTTCATACTGTGGTTTTCGTCTATAACTCTAAGATTTTGCAATATTGTCTCAAAAAAATATGCCTTTTGGATATGTTTGCCATATTGTCCTTATAGAGAGACAGCTCAAAATCCAAAAGCATAGGTTTTGCCCATATTTCTGCCAAATTGTCCTTATATAGGGTGTCCTTATAGACGCACACCACGGTAGTATTTCTTAAAAGAAATTTTGAAATTTTATGACAAATAGGGAATTCAGAAGAACTTTTCAAAGCCTCGGACAACATTTCGAAATACCTTCACGACAATTTTTAGCGAAAAGTTGGTTTTTTAGTAAGCCTTCCAAATTGGCTGTTTTCACCTACTATGTGCATGAATAAATAAATAGCTCGAGATGATTTTCGGATTAATATTTGAAAGCAAGAATCTTGCTGCAAGATGTTGTATGAATACTATGTGGACAATTTGACTCAAAAAAATTCCTATGAAATTAGTGTCAAGACCGCGTGGCTTATCAATAAGAGAAGTTTTATAAGAGTTTGTGTAATAAATTAAAACTCACCAGACTGGTCTTTTACCAGATCTACCACCGACTGCAAAAACTTGATCGTTATAATATTCAGTATGAGCAGAATATCTGGGTGTTGGCATTGGCGAAATATTTTTCCATTTTGGTATCTCGTCGCCAGAATTCCAGCTTATTTGACGAACCTAAATAGAAGAACAATAAGAATTTTTGTAATTCTAAGGTACATCGATCACGAGGGCTCCTGGCACATATAAGCTAGTTTTAAGCCAAAATTTTGTATATAATTTGGCTTTTGAAAACGACTTATCCGATTAATTTCTTAGATAGCTGAAATTGAGCAGAAATTTGTAGTGAATAATAAAATGAAATAAAAGGGTTCGAATCGCACCATTTTTCAGATTTTTTGAGATTACTAAAATTGTTTAATTATCATTTTTTGTTAAAAAATTGAAAATAATGGTCTGATTCGGACAATTTTTTTTTTATTTATTTTCATCTGAATAGTTGTGCTGAGTTTGAGCTATCTAGGGACTTCATCGGATAAGTCGGTTTAAAAAACCGAATTATAGAAAAAAATTTGTCTTGAAAAGTAGCTTATATAAGCCAGGAGCCCCCGTAACCGATATTGATAGAAATACACTCCTACATTTATAACGCAGACTTTCAAGATATAATTATTGACGATTTGAAATAAAGAATTTGAAAGGTCAGAAATTGCTACCTTGGAGTTTGTCTATAAGGACAACCAATATTTTACCATATTGTCCTCAGGTTTTCATGCCAGATTGTCCTTAGTTTTCAAAAATGCTCAAAATAATTTTAAAATTATCGGAAACCAATTATCATTAATATGCTATATTGTCTAAAATATATCCGATTTTCATCAATAATTTTAAATAAAAGATAAACGATTTCAACGAAAATTTTTAAGACTATTCCGCACTTAACCCATATTTCAAATAAAAATAGGTGAATTATAGACATGTTCGAAAAAACACTTTTCAGATTTTCTTCAAAATTGTCTTTATAAAGGGACTGAATATATTCGAAAAGCGTGGTTTTTGCTCATATTGTTCTTATAGAGGCTGACCTTATAGGCGCACATTACAGTATTGTACAATAAAATCGATAACAATTGCTGACATTTGATATTTCTGGTTTCAAATCGTCATCCGGAAATGAGACTGAATACTGTTTTTTTGGTCCCCACAACCTCGAACTAACGCACGAGATTAATTAGAAATTTAACCAGGTTGGGTCGACTTCTGAGAAATTTTTGAATTTGGGTCAAGTCTGCCCTGCTTAAAGACAATTTAAAATCAGAAAAATAAATCTGGAAATATAGAAATGAGCCTAAAATTAGCCGAAGGCCGATAAAACGGGATTTTAAATTTATTGAAGTTAAATGTTTCTAGAAAATGCGCCCTAAATCGGCCAAAGTCTGTTTTAAGTGCATATAAGTTATATGATATAACATGAAATTATTGACAAATAATGCATTTCCGATTTGATGATCAATATTTGAATGCCACCAAGTTTTTTTCAAATTTTAAATATGGTTAACTTTTGGGATATTCGATGATCGAAATAATATTTCCCCATAATATTTTTGGTCTGTGTGGCGCAAATGAGGGTTAGATTATTTGACTCGTTTGAAACAAACCGTATCTCTTGGACATGTATCGCTGCCCATCCCACCCAAAATCATACTGCTATTTGGAGTTATTGAACATGAAGAAATTCCCATAAGCGCTTCTGGGATAACCGATTTCAGAGACCAAGTTGTACCATCATAAATCTCAATTTTGTCAGAGGGGGCTATTTTATGGCATCAACAATTTCAGGCTATCTTTGATATTTTTGGATTTTGAAATTTTAAAACAGTTCGAAAATATTTGGAAAATTTTAGAAATATTTTTTTATTGTATTTGTCTAAAATCATTCAGACTAGTCTCCTCGAATTTTTAAGGTACCATTTGGTCTCTATTTGAGCCTGATCTCCCTGATTGACAAAGAATCCAGTTACTGAACTGATAAAAGAAAAAAAACAAATTATATGCAACTGAAGTCACTTTTATTTGAAGACATGGTACCCAAACTCTATGTCTCATTTTTTAGGATCGCCTGGTCTAATAAAGTTCGTAGATAGGCCAAAATCATAACATATTTCAGAGTGTAATTTAACAAAGTAAAAGTTGGTCAAAATTGGACCATCTATTCGATTTTAATGAAAACTTATCATAAACAATTTCGTTTTGTCAAAATTTTTTGAAAGCCAAGTTTTCTGTTAATTAATTCTCTAAATTATGCCATTCGAATTGAATCGCATAAGGCGTTTTCAAAAGCTCATCTGTATTTTTGGTCGGTATTTTCAAATAAAACCAAAATTTTAGTTTGTTTCAAAATGTTCAGGGATGATTTTTATTGACTTTCGCAAAAGTCCATTAAGAAAGTAGTGTCCGCAAAAAAAATGTTTTTTTGAATTTTCAGATCAAAGCTCTCTGGCACCTAAGCGCCGCGGCCGTCAGAGGAAAAAACTCATTTTTGACCGAATTATTCCAGGTAAAAATTTTCAAGGAATTAATGTATGATATTAATTGTGTTATTCATACTCAAAATTGAAAAATTGACAGTTTTTAAAGAAAAAACCATTCTGATTTAAATTGCTAGCTCAGTTAGTTTTATTTTTTAATGGTGATCAGAAAACTTAAAAACTTTCAAAGAGAATTTTCCAAACGTGAAATTGAGAACATTTCAACGAAAACTTATAATGCTGAGCCATGCCTTGAGTCAGGGAGATTCCACCGATTGCGATAATTTTATCATTGACGACCACTACGGCAGGAGACGCACGAGGAACATTCATATTGGGACAAGTGTGCCATAATGTGCCATCAAATCTGTATACAGAGCTGAAAAAATTATTTCAAATCAAATTATTTTTGATGTCTATGTAATGTTAAAAACCGACAATATGGCTCAAAAAGTTGAGACATTCGATTCGAAATGTGCAAATTCCATCTATAAAATGAGCAAAAACTGGTCAAAATTTAAATGTTTGCTTTCTAGCGACCCTGCACATAATTGACACATATTTGCTAAAGTCGTGTGAGTCCAAGAGGACAAGCGAATTTAAGTCATTTTCAATAAAAAATAGCGCTAAAGAGCTTAAAATGAAAGCCAAATTTGGAATTGAAAAATTTAAAAAAAAGTCTATTTTTCTGAAAAGTTCGTATTTTTTTTTGGAATTTTTGTGGAAACTCCCGAAAGTTAATTTCGGGGATAATTAAATGTCCACACCTTGAACTTTGACCGGTTATTGAAGGTCAACCACGTGTTTGCCGACTTCAATTAATAATACATATAAAGAATATTTGGGAGTCTCCTAAAAACGCTTAATTTTAGCTCGTGAAAAAAAAACAGTGGTTAAAGCCCGTTATACAGTTTCTTTAAATTCAAAAAATTTTACCGAAAAATCCCACGTCAATGACGAAAAATATTCTCTACAAGATGAGCAAATTATATCCCTTTACGAGGAAGATAGATATTTTCTAGTTTGGTCTAGTACATAACGTACGTTAAGTAATACTAATGAACTAGACCAAACTGGAAAATATCCATCTTCTTCGTAAAGAGATATGGCTATAGTTTGAATTTTTGAAATTCCTTATTTCCAATCGTTCTGGCAGTTTTATTTAGTTTTTCTCACCTGACCGGAGTGCCCTGTTTGTTGCAGCCACCAATCAAATAAATTTCTCCGTCCATCAAACACGGCGATGCATAGCAAAGTGCCTCAGGCAAACAATTAATCTCTTCATATTTTCCACTTATAGATCCCAAAACAAACGCCATTTTTACAAAAAATAAATTTTTATGTTATTTTGGTTGTAAATATTTCTATCGATTCCTTCTGATTATTTTTCTGTGCAGAAATTAAAATTTAACGAGTTATTCCATTCAATTTTGGAATTAACTTTTGTTCTGCAAATCGATAAAGATCTCTCCAATGACCGAGAGTAGGCGACTCCTTTCATGCCTCAGCCACTTTATGACTAATTTATGAGAAAAACAATAAAAGGGGAAAATGATATGACTAATGTTGACTAAAAAATATCCCAAAAAAAGATTTTTTTACGATTTTTTAAAACTTTATTCAAGATTTTTGCAAAAGTTAAAATAGTAATGAAGTCACATTTAGGAAGAAGCGGCAAAACGTAATTTGAGATATAAATCTCAAAAATTTCGGCGATTTTGGAAAATTCGGCGATATTTGAACATTCGGCGATATTGGCACTGGGAATATTTTAGCTAAAAATCGTGAATTGCGTAGGTTTTTTCCGCGATATCGGGCCTCCGCATGTATAGAGTAAATTGATATATGTCTCATTATAACAATTGATGGTCATCGCTAAAAAATTCGACTTTTATTATTTTTTTTTGTAATTAATTCGAAATATCGACGATTACGAAACTATGAGCTATTTCCTTGTCTTGATACCCGGCCAAAACTTTTTTTCGATGGTTTCAAAAAGACGAGTGAAATTTTTTTTGAAAGTCAAAAATGAGTACCGATTTTATTCGCCAATCTGGTGGAAAATTTTTTTGTTTAATTAAAGCTTTAGGATTTGTCTTGGCTTAAATTTTTTACCCGAGCTGTGAAACTAACGCTTTCAAAAATTGTTTTCGTGAAAGTTGTTACAAATTTTGCATTAAAAAAATAGTTCAACATTTAAAAAACGCGAAATTTTTAAAAAAGCAAATTTAAAAACATCATATGAAAACATCATTGATAAAAACTTCATCAAACATTAAAAAATTTGATAATTCGTAAAAAATTAATTGTGAAATATTCTCCAATTTAGGTGATTTTTCGAGTTTAAAAATATTTCAGGAGTTAAATTTCAAAATCTTCAGGATTAGAATTATAAAAAACGTTTTGAAATTAGAAAATAAAAAATCTTCAATTTAAGATTTCTCATAGCACCAAGAGTCTTGGTCCAAGACCTTTAAGAAAAAAATCCTACGTCTTAAAATGACCGGAAAAAATGACCGGCATTTTTTGAGTTTTGAAATTTCTTATTTCAAATCGTCTCATGTAAAATTTGTTTATTTTTAATTAAATTAGACTAGATATCTAGGTGTTCACCCTAACTTAACTAAATCGGAAACATAGATAAATGATAGAAAATGAAAATAGCGATTAATATTATTTTTGACTTTCATTTCAAAAAATATTATTTCAAAAATTTTTGGTCGAAATTCTAGGTATCATATGAAACACACAAAAATTCATAATCCGACATTTTTTCGACCTTTCAAGATAGATGACACCCTAATTTCATCTATCATACTTTTTTTCAATATATTTGATCAAACACTACCTGTAAATCAAGAATAAATTATACTGTATATTGTATGAATATATTAAAGGTACTAGCGGCTAGTAACTAGTTCTATTGCATTCGGCAGTGCTACTACACCTCGGCCCCTCTCTCAGGTGTGGTACTTATATAGGGTCAAGATGGACGTTCACAGTCGAGATCCTACCTTAACTCCGACCAATACCAGCCAAAATTATGCATAAATAAACCCAAAAAATAAGATAAATATATTTTATTATACCGTTAGTTGAATTATAACTTTACAGAATCATGATAGTACTATGGGCAACTTCGTCACTCTTTGATATTTTTTTTTGTTTTTTATTAAAGAGGTAATGAGGTTGAAGAGAAAAATTTTGCTAAAACGTTTAGAAACATTTTCTGTGGACGATGGATGGTCCAGCTTCATCATATTCGGCCTTTGTGATCCACATTGCTTGGAAAGTGGAAAGGGACGCCAAGATGGAGCCACCGATCCAGACCGAGTATTTTCTTTCTGGGGGAGCAATAATCTTGATTTTCATAGTTGATGGGGCAAGAGCCGTGATTTCCTTTTGCATACGATCAGCAATACCTAGAAAACAAAATTTTATACATAAATCACGAAAATAGTCATGAAATTTTTTTTTCTTAAACGAAGTGTCCCTTAGCAGTAAATATAGTGTCCACACCGTCCGCAATTAAGCTTATGGAAACGAGTTATCCGATTAAGTATTTATGAACCTTGATATGGCTACATACATTCAGAGAAACCATAAAAATGGTCTGAGGGCGACTATGACATAGTCACTATGTTCGAAATTATATTCAAAAACCTTATATTATCTTCAATATTTTCTGAAAACAGAAAAAAATTAACTTTTGTTGCTTGTTTTTTATGCTCATTTTGAGTTATATAGCTTAAACTGAGCAGAAATATCAATTGAATAATAAAACAAAAACCGAATCGGACAATTTTTTCAGTTTTTTCGGAGATTTCTGAAATTGTTTTATTTTGAGTTTTTGTTCAAAAAATTGAAAACAATGGTCTTATTTGCATCATTTGTTTTTAATTTATTTATCTCTGGATAGTTGTGCTCAGTTTGAGCTATCTAAAAATTTAATATGATGAGTTTTAATTATTTAAAAGTTTTAGCTAAAAATCTAGCAAAAAATGACCAGGAAGCTCCGTAATTGATATAACGGTATTCATGATAAGATCCTTACCTGGATACATAGTGGTGCCTCCGGATAAAACATTGTTGGCGTAAAGATCTTTTCTGATATCAATATCGCACTTCATGATTGAGTTGTAAGTAGTTTCATGAACACCAGCAGATTCCATACCGATAAATGAAGGTTGGAAAAGGGTTTCTGGGCATCGGAATCGTTCGTTACCAATAGTAATAACCTATCATAATTTTTTATTTAAAATTGTTTAATCAACGTTTCGGTTTATACCATTTTCAAAAGTGTAAAATAAATGAGATGCAGAAAAATGACAAAAATTGTTTGTCAAAATGTGTCTCAAAATTTTACAGCTGTTTTTTTGAAAGAGGTTTTCACTTAACAGGGGAAGGCAATATCGCCGATAGTAATTTTGGCATTTTTGGCAATATCGGCATTTTTGGCGATATTGGCATTTTCGGCAATATAGGGACAAAAATAAGGTTTTTCTTTAGAAAATAAAAAACGATATTGTTCGAAAGGACGTCTTAATTTTAAGTTTAGAGCAACTTAAATAAGAAAATGTGTAGAATTACTAACGCTACCAAACGCAATCAATCTTTAAATATGACCTCATTTATGACGCACTCAAAATAATTTGGGATATGAACCTCAAGCGCCCAGGCAATTTCGGTCGATTGCGAAGGTTTTTTGTTGATATTGACTAATTCGGCGATATGAGACCCCCTGTAGTGTAGTGACATTCAAAAAATACTAGTTTTTCCCCGAAAAATGTTTTTTAATAAGTCCTGAGTAGTTTTTCTAACCTGTCCATCCGGGAGTTCATACGATTTTTCAAGAGATGACGAAGAGGCCGCTGTGGCCATTTCCTGCTCGAAATCAAGAGCAACGTAGCAAAGTTTTTCCTTGATGTCTCTAACGATTTCTCGCTCGGCGGTGGTGACGAAAGAATAACCACGTTCGGTCAAGATTTTCATGAGGTAATCAGTGAGATCTCGGCCAGCAAGATCGAGTCGCATGATAGCGTGTGGAAGAGCATAACCTAAATTTAATAATATTTAAATATTTCGGATCATATTTTAGAAAAAAATTTTGGTCGAATATCAATCATTGGCGTATTACTCTAACTTTCAAAATTGTGGTTCTCAGTGAAAGCAAAAATTTCTAAACACAAAGAAAATTACATTTTATATTTTCAGGTTTCAAAGATTAATTAAAAAACAATAATAATGATGCGTTTGCATGCAACATTAAGAAGACAAAATTTCGTTGAATACCTATTTGTTGAATTTAAATTTGTTAATCAAATCAAGTTTGTTATAAAAATATTTAATTTGAAAATAATCAAATTTGAAATTTTAAAAATTTCAAAATAACAGTTAATTTTTGCTTAAAAATAATTGAAATTTCTAGAATTCGATTAAGACATTTCCGATAATTTTTTTGTCATGCATTGTTTTAGGCGGGTCATATTCATCAATAAAAAATGTTCATATCATGGTGGAATACAGGTTTTATGAGAGTTAAAGCAAAAAAATATTCGAATTTAGAAAGTTCTAGATTATGTTCTAGATTGTTCTGAAAAAATTTATTGTCCTTTGGTCAACCTTTATTTCATAACCGATACTTATGTATCATTAAGCTTAATTCGATAGAAGGTCAAACTTTTGGCCACTAGGGTTTTTCGTACAGGTCAATATTTAATTCTAACAAGTCGATTTCGACCGATTTGGCGGATCGGTCGAATGGTGGAAACCCTACTTATGACTCCTAAGGATACTAGCTTTATTCTGAGAAAATCTTTCAATTTGTTTTAAATATTGAAATTTAATTTTTTAGACCCAATACTACTTTTTAGTTTTACTGCCAACCTTGTTAATGGTTTAATTATTAATTGATAAAATACAAATTATATGTAAAAATTCAAGTATCGTGCCCAAATTTAATGCTTCGTAAATAATCTATACATGTAAAATATATTTATATTTGGCAATTTTAAATTATATCTGACTAAATAATATTATTTTGTGTCAAATTTCTAAATTTTCTTTATATTTAAAAAAAGAACCAAAGAGTCAGCATTTTAATTATCAAATTTGAGATAAATTACCTTCATAAACTGGTACATTGTGAGAAACACCATCTCCAGCATCAAGAACGATACCAGTAGTTCTGCCCGAGGCGTAAAGAGAAAGAACAGCCTGAATACAGACATACATAGCTGGGACATTGAACGTTTCAAACATAATTTGAGTCATTTTTTCTCTGTTTGCTTTTGGGTTCAAAGGGGCTTCTGTCAAAAGTGTTGGGTGTTCTTCTGGTGCGACCCGGAGTTCGTTGTAAAAAGTGTGGTGCCAAATTTTTTCCATATCGTCCCAATTTGTGATAATACCGTGTTCGATTGGGTATTTGAGGGTGAGAATTCCCCTTTTTGATTGGGCCTCGTCGCCTACGTAAGAATCTTTTGATCCCATACCGACCATAACACCTTGATGACGTGGTCGACCAACGATAGATGGGTACACAGCTCGTGGAGCATCGTCTCCAGCAAAACCAGCCTTTACAAGACCGGATCCTTAATAAAACGTTTAAAAAAAATATATTTGAAAATAATTTCGAGATTATTCTTTTTTTTTGTCAATTTTGTTTGTTCCTTATTTGCTTTTACATATAAAAATATCTTGATGAATACAGTTAAATACAAAATAATAATTAAGGAATTTAAACTATATCCTTTTTCCAACCTGTTTCCATTTTAAAAATGATTGGTATCTCTATAGCGCGTGTTCGAATCCCACTAATGTTGTCTAAGTGATTGTGGTAGTGAATTCTTGAGTGATTACACACCGATTTACTTTGGCCGTCTCAATAGCAGGCACCCTTGCTCATAACCATACGCAAAACAGTCACTAGGACAACATTAGTGGGATTAGAACACGCGCTTAAAAGAGATAGTAAGCATTTTAAGATTGACATAGGTTGAGGAAAGGATATTTATAAATAAATTTCCAAATATTTGATAAAAATAAATACAAAAAAATAATGATAATTAATTTTTTTGCTACTGATCAGCTCTGCGCATTATTTCTGAGAAAAATAATCATACAAATGCGTATATCGTAAAAATATATAGGTAAAGACAAAAATTTTCAAAATCGTTATTTATTAGATTCACAAAAAATATTTTCGATTCGGCAAAATGATTTTGACCCAGTTGTAAGGTTTCGAGGGTTATCATTTTTATTGTGAAATGATTCAGTTCATCAATAAAAAAATGTCTCGAAATATTTTTTTGTACTCATCGAATTTGAAGTCAGATCATTTCGGTATCATTATTGATTACAAAAAAACTTTTTTTCTAACTATTTTATAAAGATTGTATTTTGCTTTAAAAATCGTTTTGCTCACCGTTATCGCATACTAAGGCGGTCTGCTCTTCTTCTTCTTCGGAATCGTGCATCATCATGTTTTTAAATTTATTTGAAAAAAATTAGAAAGTTGAAAATTGAAAACTATTAGAAATAGTATGGATTTGACAATGTTTCAGTCGGTTTATATAAGACCAAAATATCTATTCACATCTGTTAAGCTTTGGTCTTAGCAGTTGACTTATATGGATTCTTGCACCTCAGCTGACTCTCTAACTGACTTTCACACAATCATGCAAAACTTTTTTGTATAGTTTTTTAATAATATTTTTAGTAAAAAACTATGTCGTCATTGATTTATTTTCAAATTGAAGTCCCTAAAAATATAATTTTTAGTACCAATGAATCTTTCAAAATTTTTAGACAAATGCTTCAAAATGAACAGAAAAAATGTCCGCAAAAAAAGTTGGATGAAATTTTGATATAATAGTAAACTGGCCTGAAAAAATAATTGATGTTGGTCTCGCGGTTATCTGACAATAAGTTCTCCCGCTAGAGGTCGTCAAAGTGGTTAATTTTTAGTGATTTTATTTTAACAGGGATCTAACAGTTTATTATCGAATTAATTTATTTATTAATAACATTGAAAATAATTGTTTCGCCTCAAATTTTGATATCAAATAAATTTTATCCATAATAAACTGCAAGATTTGTGTTTAAGGGGGTTGTATAGGAAGTCCATATCTATTGACCTGGAAGTGCTGTCAACTTAATTTCACGATGTCTGATCTCAACGTGGCCTGTTTAGTTATATGAATTTTAAAGATTGTGAAAAAAAATTCAAAATTTTCCAAAAAAATATTGAGACTAAGTGTCTGAAATGAGAAATGTTTTTGCCCTTGCGCGAAAACGGTAAATAATTGGACCATGATTTATAATCCCGTTTCCAGAAAGATGATAGTGGCGAATCTTTTGATATTACGGAAGATTTGATACGATGACCTTGAGCTCAAAATATAATTTTCAAACTGTGATCCTGGGAGTTAAGGCTAGAAATTTGAATGTCGAGCGATACCATTTTTTCCTAAATTGCCTCGAAAATGTTCTGTGGGCATAAAAATGAATTCATAAATACAACGCAGAAAAATACGACTTTTAGTGGCAAAAATGGCAAAAAACGACACTTTTCGTTATTTTTGAAGCACTTTTAGGGTGAAAATGGGAAAAACGACGTTACCAGTTTTTTTGTTATAAAAATTTACATTAACTGTGAGAAAATCTAATTGTTTTGAAATAAGGCGTAAAAAAATACTACTTTCAATAATTTATATGAAAAAAAATTAGAAGTAAAATTAGTTCCAGAGATTAAGAACTACTATTCCTTAGATTTTTTTAAGATTGTTATGAAGGAATACAAAGTTATGAGCCTTCTAAAAAGCCTTTCTAGCCTATACAACCCCCTTAAATGACGACCAGTGGTCGTCGACAACTCAAATTCGCCCGCGAGACCACCATTAATCAAATTTGCAGACGCTACCCCCTGTTTTCCACCTTAATTTCAAACTTTTAATTCAACCTTAAATTTTCAAACACTAATTTCAACCTTACATTACATTCATATTTTCAATTTTTAAGCAATTGCCTTAAGCATTTCTTCCAAAAATTTGTTGTATTGATAGTAAATGATTTTATCCGGGCTATCATTTAAAAAAATCAGAGAAATGGTTGAGCAAACTATCTTTCTGCTTTTTCTGTTTCATAAAACCTCTCACTATCTTTTATCACTTTTTGGTTAGCAAATGCGTAGCCACTACTTTTTAACGTGTGATTTTAACGTTGTGGCTACCGCATCTAACCAAAAAGCTGATAAGGGATATAAAATGTATACACTCGTTTTTGACATGTGATAAAATTGTCATTTTATTAATAAAATATACAGGTAGTACGTTTTTGCTCCTTATTTTTCCCAATTTGTAAGATCTTAATTCCATCGTTTTGATTGGTTCACTCTGCGAAAAGACCGTAAGGTATTGCCAAAATTGATCGTCTCTCATTGGCGGATCAGCAAGTTATCCAAATTGGAAAAATAGGAGCAAAAATGAACTGAAAAAGAACATACTGTATTAACATATTACTTTTGAAATTTTTTGTAAAATTTTTCAGAAGAACATTTGATGGTTAAAAACGCTGATAACAAGAAAGTTTATAATTTTTTTTATTTAAAATTAATTTTTTATGACGAAAGATTTGATGAGTAAATTTTTAAACGATCGAATTTTCTTTCATTTAAAAGATTTATTATTATATGTTAAAGTTCATGAACACGAGTTCCTATCCGATTTTGCTGTTTGGGTCAAAAAGTGTAGAGAGCAAATATGAGAAATTTTGAAGTTCATAACTCGCAAAAAGTGAAAGATTATTATAACGATCCAATCAAATGTGTTTCGAAACCTCAAAAAATAAATTTCCCTGAGAGTTAATTTCAAAGTTTCCTTTTTTGGACAAGTTTAAATAACTTTGTCACTAGGTCTTAGTTTAATCTTGCCCAAATAAGGAAATATAATTTATTTGAAGATTAGAACGTTGATTTAAGTTGACCTTGATTATGAGATCCTTGGGATCAAGACTGTATGCCCATATATGGCTTTAAAGTGATTCACGAATCTTTTATAGCCTTAGGTAGATTATAGTCTTAAATTATAGGTAGATTTAAAAAATTCTCTAGAACAGTTTCCTCAAACTTTTATGCGAGTCAACCCTGTAAAATCTGATTTCTGACATTTTGATTTTTATTTTATGGGGACTCCAAAGCCTCTCGTGAGATATTTTCAAATCCAAATATTCTAACCTACGCAAACTATGACCGACTCAAAACAGAAGAATTATAATAAAAACTTCATTTGTTCAAGCGATATGCCGTCAAATCTGTATGCTAGTTTTCTTAAAGAGACCGATTTCTGCAACGTTCATACAACTAGCATAAAACATACATTTCATAGAAGTCAAAGGCGAGGAGAACAACTTTGTAGGCTTCATTTTTGCGATTTTTGCCTCAATTTATTCCAAGAGCC
Organism: Oikopleura vanhoeffeni; assembly: GCA_004367855.1. NCBI lineage: Eukaryota > Metazoa > Chordata > Appendicularia > Copelata > Oikopleuridae > Oikopleura > Oikopleura vanhoeffeni. Next base: position 180,310 of record SCLH01001982.1, on the reverse strand, counting down.
GAACATAAATATCAATTTTTAAATATCAATTTTTAAAAATGCCTCCAAGAGGTGCTCTTTAAGAGGTGCTTCTGAGTGGAAATTTGTCGAGGGAAATCTCAGAAGTTTTTGAATTTCAAAAAACTGTGATTAATACATAAAATCATAAATTGATATATCCGGCTCGAATAGAGTTGTCTACCCCCTCAAAAAAAGTTACTTTCACAACTATAAATTATAGACTATAATGCCCAAATAATTTTGAATTGTTTTATTGAGAGCAACGTATCGGATTATTTGATATTCAAGCAAAAAGCAGACTTTTTATTTTTTTAAAGTTGGGTTTGCAGAATCTAGATTTTTATTAGAAATAATAAATGATGGGATCAAATTGGGTTTATATGATCAAGGTGTGATTTACACTGGGGCTCCATATCTCCGTCACAATATATCGCGAGAAAAAACTTAAATATTACACGATTTTGAGCTAAATTCCTACCAGTAACCATATCTCTGAAAGAGCCAATATCGCCGAAATAACGTGGGCGTTTGAGGTTTTAGTTACAAATCACGTTGAGTGCGTCATGAATGACGTCATATTTCAAAATTTAATATTTTTTATCTAATTGCGTTCGGTAGAGTAAGTCGAATATTGGCAATATCGCCAAAATTTATTTGTTCAAATTTGCGGCGATATTGCCTCCACCCCGACGGGGGCCCGATATATCGAAAATGATGCCTTTGTGCCGAAATTTATCATGAAGTCACAAGAAGACAAAGTGACCAATGTAATAACAGAATTCTGGACAATCGTGTGATGTGATTGGACCATGTCTATTCTTGTGACGTCATGATAAAATTCGACACATAGGCATCATTTTCGATATATTGTTTTCATTTCTTGCTTTTCAAATGCAAGTTTTTGGTGATATTGAAATTATTTCTATCGCTAGAATATTGGCGGAAATCAGCAATAAAGCATTAAATAAAGCGTTATAAAAAAAGTTAAAAAATTTTATTTTTGAACAGTAAGATTATTTTCACATAATTATATCTTGAAATTGGTACAATTTATTCGTCTACGGATTTTGTAGCGAATCGGTAGTTTTGATTTTTCGGAGGAAGAGCAAACTCTGAATATTCGAATTTTTTAAATATTTTTCAATGGTATTACCGAGCACAGGAAGCGTGGCCGAGTGGTCTAAGGCGCTGGATTTAGGCTCCAGTCTCTCCGGGGGCGTGGGTTCGAATCCCACCGCTTTCATTTTCTTCCTTTTGTCCTCACTGCGGTACACCGCATGGGATCATTTGTGGGTCAACAGTGGTTATCACTGAGAATTTAAGGGGGTTGTGGCCCACAACTTGTGGGTGTAAATAAAACAAGCGTTGAAGCAAATTGTTGTTATATTCTTGAACTGTACTACAGTTACTGTAGTGAAAGAAAAACATTCTGAAAAATATAATATTTTGATTGGTTCAGTCTGTAGAGAGCGCCCACGTAGGGTGACGCGAGAAAATCCCACCCACGCACTTGGGCATTGCATTGTTATATCGAAAATCCTGCCTAGTCGTACAAATTGTATAAATTTATCACTACGTCACAAGAATATAAAGTGACCAATGAAATCACTGGATTCTCGAGGAGTTACCAATGAAGTAACTTGATTTCCCTATTTGTGACGTAGTGATAAATTTATACGACTAGGCAGGATTTTCGATATATTCTCTCCCACCTGAAATTATATCAAATGAAGCTCTATTCATTTATAAAGAGCATGTTTTTAACGTCATACTTTGCAAAACATGTTGGTTTGATTTGGAGCCAACTCAATATATACGCTTTTCTGTATTACTTAATAATAAAAAAAATAAATGATATGTTATAAATAATATAAT
>SCLH01001982.1:137751-172463 GCA_004367855.1 Oikopleura vanhoeffeni | reverse complement strand
TTTTTGTTATTTTTTTGTCGCACAAACTTGATAAAAGTACTTATGACGTTGTTATTAAAAGCCAAAAAATATCGCGAAAAGGTCTTTTACGGTGACAAATTACCGGGCGGTTATTTTTTATATTTATATGACAAACTGATTTCCTTACCGTTTTTCTTCAATTGAAGGTTTTATTCAAATAATTTATATTTACGATATTGTCTCAAAAAAAATTATCGTAAAAAACCGAAAAAATATAATTTTAATTTTTTTCTATCAAATAATTGTTGAAAATATGATTTTTTAAAGTCAGGTGGCCAGATTTGGCCACCGCTGAGTACGTCATGACGCGTCACTGATCATAATTTCTGAGTTATGTGGGTTAAGGAGCGAGGACTGAAGCGTCAAATTTATTTTCAAGGTGTTTCATGTTGGCAGGTATCACTTTAGGTATACAATTTGTTCTGTCCTCTGGCCGCGAGTAAAACATTTGCACAATTGATCTGAAAATAGTTCGGAAAATTTTATTCTTTTGTTCCGAGAAACATATTTATATGATATTTAAAATAATCACCAAAATCTTTCTCTGACGTATTTCTTTTTCCTCATTGAGTATCATCCAAATAACTTATCAGATTTCAAAAATAGCTAAAATGCAGATATAAATATCTGCTGACATTTTGTAATCCTTAACCATGAGACAAATTAGTTGTAAAATGAGACTCCCTACAATCGAGGCACATAAAATCATATGGAATTTATCATCTAGAAACATTTAACAAAATTTTATTTTTGGTTCTTGACAAACTTGGCCTGGACTATTTTCAACGCCTGGAAAACAATTACAAGTCATCTTTTGAGACGATTATAGACCATAAATTTGTAATCTTGAACAATACATATTTTCAAGATGTTCAAACAAATGATAATTCCGACTCGAGAAATTTTAGATATTTATATTTGAGGCCTTATTCCAAATTTCACACAAAAATGAATACTCAAATAGTGTACGGATATACTATCAATAATATTGATTCAATATTCTAATATTTTTTCTATATTATCAGATAGATGTGGTTTAACCTGTTATTTTGGAAGTTTTAAAGCCCTTTATGTTATGCAAATATCTAATTAGCAATTTATAAATAAACATAAATGAATTTTGTTCAAACTTGATGTTTCAGGATGATTCATCCGTCAGATTTGAAAATCTAACTTTGGAAATCATCGGACTTTAAAGCCGCAAAAATAATATCCCTCCTGTCCTTATTTGGTCCATCAAAAACACGGGGGGTAAGAAAACCACGCGTCATTTGAAAACAAGTTATCCGATTAGGTTCTCAAATACCTCAAACTGTGCACAAATATCTAGTGAATCATACAAAAAAAATTGGTCCGAATCAGACCATTTTTTATATGGTTTTCTCAGACCTTTGTTTCTATTTTTAAACAAAAACTAATAATTAAACAATTTCAGTGATCTTAGAAAAAAATCATGGTCCTATTAATTAAAATCATCATTAAAATCATTTTCATATTAATTAGATAATTGTGCTCAGTTTGAGCTATCTAAGAACTGAATCGAATGACTCGTTTTGAAATGAACGTCGTTTTCTCACCCCCGTGTTTTTGAGGGACCAAATATGTCAGAGAGGGCAATAAAAGGGATATGCTTCCTAACAAAATATATTTCGATTATTTCGCGATATTGTTCTTTAATAGTTTTCAATAACTGAGAAAAATTTTGAATGAACTGAGGTCGTTTTAGTCAAAACCCTGTATATCCTAAGTTATTTGCAGTTTTTTCTGTTTAGAAGAACTAAAAACCCTTCTTTATCAAAATGATTACCCAAAATATTTGGTGCGAGAGAGAATAGATATTTTTTTTCAAAATCAAGAAAAACCAGAATTACCAAATATAGATGCTATACTTTGTTTACAATATACAAGCTGAATACTTTGCCCGTAAATAAATACAAAAAATGAAATTTATTTTGCCAACATTTCATGTTAGTTTGGCTCTAAAAACTTGTCAAATTACATAATTGTTCAGTACGTCCCCTGAATATGTAATTGAAACTGCTAACGCAAATTATTATTTTGTACAGTCTGTATTGTATGTGTCTGCAAATCTGATCATATCGGACACTGCAAAAGACTACTTGATCACCGTATCAAAGAACATTTTCGTCACTCAAACGATGGAAATGAAGTTTTCGATCATATTGATTCATATCACTTCGTGTCCTGACTACAAGTCCAAATTAACAAAAATTTTGAGGGACAAAAAATCGAGTACTTTGAAACCTCACCAAGTTTACACTCTTAAAATAGATTTTTTCCGTAGCAAATTCAAAATTATAGCAAAGCGCTTCATGCGTTATTATGACCGTTTGCACTTTATGGCTTTCTACATACGCAAACTTAAACCAGTTCTTAACTACCAGATGAAGCACAAGCGTTTTGCTATTTTTTAACATCGGAAAATTTTTTTAAAAATAACATTTAACTTATTTTACATTATTTACTCAAAAAATTGTGCGCAAGAATTCTCTAGATTTTGACAAATTCAAGTTTGTGAAGTTTCATTTCTTTACTGCATCTAAAAAACCTGAAGATGCCATAAAGCGAAACTACCGTAGTAAAAATTATTATTATTTAAATATTAAGCTCTTGTTGAGTTATTTTTAAAAATTATATATTTTTTTCAAATTGCATTTAATTGGCACAAAATCATCCAAAATATGGGGTTTTTTATGAAACCCAAAAATTTTTTACAAAAAAACTTGGAAATAAATGTTTGAAGTACAGACTGTACTTTACAGTGTTTTTCGTTTTATAAGCAAAAATTTAAATCTTTTGCAATTTTTGAATTCTAATTTCAACTAGAAAAAAAATCACATACAATTTTTTGAGGAAATTTTTACGACTTCAATTTTCTCACTCAGTTAGTTCAATATTATCAGGCAATAATTTTTGAAAATAAGTTTAAAACTTTCAAAATAGTAACATTATCAGGAAATGAATAAAATTGATCGCAGAATTTTCCAGAATATCGAGTTCATTTTTTGAGAAGGTCGATTAATTTTTCGACTCATCAACTCCAAAAATGAGATGGGTGAAAGCAAACAGTACGTATTTCCAGCAACTTTGTTTTGCACTTTTTGAAAATGAAATAATTGTCAAACTTATCATATTCATATCATTACCATTACCAATAAAATGTTTTCAGCAATCCTGACATGTATGTGCATAAATAAGCCTCAAGTCACAAAAGAAACCTCGGCGGGTCGAAATTTATGGGTTTCTGGATTCAAATTCAGAAAATATGCTCGGAGAATAGGAACCAAAATGAGATTTTTTATATTTTTATGGGGGCTTGTCCGCTGGTCGGAGGCCCAAGAGACAGCAGGACCTACAGGTGATTACAGTGATTATAAATTATAATGATCATATTATACATGTATGATACTAAAAAATAAATTATATTATAAATTATAATGATCATATTATGATCATATTATATGATATTTAAACTTTAAAAAAGTATAGCCGTGATTAACAGATAGTGTTAGTGTGAAAGTGAAAAATCATGAGATTTTAGCCATTTTCCAACATTTCCCGTTTTTTAATGCCGTAAAAACTTTGCTGACACACGGTGTTTTTATGACGGTGAATGGAAAACATTAAAATTCCTATGATGAATAAAAATTAAAAATAGCGCAAAAGAATCAGCTCGCGAAATAAAAATTTTGCTCGAGAGATTTTGCTCGAGAAAAAGCACCGTGTGACACAGGGATAGGCGTCCAAGCTAAAATATCTTCTTGGAAATACCGAGCAGGTCCGAGCAAACCGATCAGATCGGTCTTTTTTCCAATCCGATCACAGTTTTTCAAACTCGGGTCCGATCCAGTTCGATATTGAAAAATTTTGAGGCCCGAAATTTCCGATCCGATCTTGAAAATCAGCTCGGATGCCCTTTCCTGGTGTGACATATCATGTTCCGAGTAAAAAAAGACAAAAATTGGAAAAAGATGTCATTGTGGTGTAGAAAAAAAATGTTAGGCGACGGGTGAGTGTATAGGCCGCCTGTCGGCCAATCAGGGACGCTTATTTCCCAGTCTATTCTATTATTAACATTTTTGTGTTTTTTCACTCTGAACAGGATATATATTCACAATCAGCATAAAATTAAAATAAATTTAGTCGAATTGGGCGAATTTGAACGGTTTGAGATTCAATCAATCAGAATCTTGGTAGGACGTCAAATTTCCATAAAATAAGTTTTGTCAAATTTCAACTCAAACGCATTTTAAAATTTTCGGAGAAGACACTGTTGTTAATTTTTGTTTGTCTGCGGAGAGTCCTACTGAAAAGCAGTTTAGCTTAAATTTTGTATTTTCAGCGACTTTTATTTTTTCAAATGCCATAAAAACAAACTTGATAACAATATTATATCCCTTATTCACAGTTTTGTAAATATCCCGGCCCTGATTACGAAACGTAGTTTGTTATAAAGTAGGAGGGCCGGGATATTTACAAAAGTGTAAATAGGGTATGTATTGTAATATTAATTTTAGAAATAAACAAAAAAAAATAAGTAAAACAGTCGGTCAGTTTAATTGATTGGAATTATTTGAATTTTCGACCAATTAGAAACGGCTTTCATATGCATATATCATATATTATACAAAATAAAATAAATTTTCCATTGAAATCTGAAATCTTTAATTGTTGTTGTCAGTTTCAAAGACCAAACTCCGGGTGAAACTAACCAAACTGTGGTCAAATAATTATCAAAAACTTGAGTTAAAACTTGAATTGCCTTTTTGATCACAAAATTTTTGAAAAATAAATTTAAATAAAATAATGAACTTAATCTTCGTGTTTCGAATATTATTAAATGTTCTTCCACCAAACTGACGATCGATCTGTTTGTTAATAAGTGTTCAACTTTACAGAGACATCTTGAAGATGATTTTGAAAATTTTAATGATTTAAGCTATTTTTACAACTTTCAACGGCAAAAAATACAAAAGTTGATGCTGAACATATAATCGAACATAAATATCAGAAATCATAAACCAAACTTGAGTAACAAAATTTTTTGAAATCTGTTATTGTGGTTGAAATGAATTTAAACTAATCAAAATCGAGCTAAAACTTCGAAATTTTAGGCCCATAAATTAATAAATGCAGAAGGACCAATTTCACAGTTTTTGAAAGTTTAAAATCAGAATTTTTATAACTATCAAATTTTAGAAATCCCATGTTGCCCTACTATGGTCGTCGATGGCAAATTACTGAAAGATCGATCTGCGGGAGTTTACGAATTACAAGCCGTCAAGGTTAATGACCGAGCAGTGTACAAACAATCTGCTGGTCCAAATTTTATTTATCACAGTGAGAATGATGGATATTATATTGGAGAACAAGTGGAAAACGATGGAATTATTCACGAGGCAACCCTCAACAGAAAAACATTCTTGAGAAGTTTTTCAGAAGGAATTCAAATTAATGCAAACTTTATTTCTCGGTGTCCAAGGTATTTAGAAGTTACCGGTTGGTCATGTTAACAAAATGGGAATGGTCAGCAAACACTTTTTTCGTGTTATCCTACAAATTGGACACAATATGTGAATAGACCGATTTAATTACGTCCTTTTATAGTTTTGTCTTCTAAAATGACTAGTGTGTCACGCATTGTGACAAAAATAGAGCCTAGAGGGGAGATTTAAAAAACGAGGAAGCCATTCTGCAGTATTTTTTGCAAAAAATCTGAATAAAATATTTTCGAAAAATGTTCAAGATTTTTTCAAAATTTTTAAAAATCCGAAAATTTAAAATAACTGGAAGTGACCTTGAATGGGTCCTTAAAGGAAAGAAGATAACGTTTTAAGACTTTTGACTGAAAAATCCATTGAAAAAATGAGCCGATTTTGTTCTTCACACATTTTCAAAACTTTTTTTCAAAAATATTTTTCCAAAATGTAGCAATTTTTCGAGAACATCCATTTGAGAAAAAAAATTTAAAAAATGCATTTTTTTATCCTTCAAATCAAAGTTAGAGCCACTTTTGAGGGTTTGAAAATTCATTTTCTGAACACTAAAAGGCCAAAAATATTTGTGTTTGCATGGAATTGTTTTTCATTCTTAATTCCCTCCTAATCTGACAAGAAAAAGTTGTGTTTGTACAACAATTTATTTTTTTAGCAAACTTAAGTTTTTGTTTAATTTAAGATTTTTTATCAGTTAGAATAAAAACCATAAATTTTATTATCAGAAAATATTTTCAAAAGTCTTTTATTATCCATTTAGTGACATTGGTGGTTGGGCAATTCGCGTCCCTTTTTCTTCAATTTGGACTTACGGTCACGATTCTATTTTGGGATGTCTGCTTGGTGAATATTCAGGCACATTTGACGCGATAAGTAGTGGTATCGAATATGGGCCAGGCGGCACAAGTAAAGGGTTAGTTCAACTTTTCTGTCTATTTCTTGTCCGATTGAAAAATATAATAAAATCGATAGCAATAGTTCCGAAAAAAGAATAAACATTTAGTTCAAAGAAAAATGAAATGTTTGAAATTTTAACGTCCAAGATTGATTCTTATTGGTTTGATTTTTAATCGTTCACTTCAACTAAGTTTCAAAAGTGATATTTTATGTTTATTTAATAATATTGCAAGTATATTTTGATAAATGTTAAAATTATAGTTTTACATTTTTTCATCATTGAAAAACTGAAAATTATGAAAAAAGGGCTTAATTTTTTTTTCGCTTAATTAAGTTTACTCTATACCGCCAAATATTGATTTCTACTTAAGAACATACACTACTTTTCTTATAGTTTTTTATAAAGTAGCAACATTTCAGTAGTATTTTTCCTAAACTTTTAAAAATTATTTTTGTTCTTAACAAAAAAAATTAAATTTACAACTTTTTTATAAATTTACCCGAATTATTTTTTGTTCAAAAACTTTTTAATTATTAAATTTTTTTAAAAACACTCAACAATTTTAAAGTCCACTGAAGAAGCCCCTTGTGCGAAAATCGTTAACAGGAATAATTTTATATAAATTATATATTAACGAAAATTCATAAAAAAGTTTTTCTCTGTATTCGAAAAATACGCAGATTTTTTGTTTTTACATTTTTTTATTGTTTAAGTTTCGGAGGCTAGTACTCAAAACCATTTAAAATCAAAGCAAAAAAATTTTCATGAAAGTTTTCAACTTAATTACTTATTTAACATTTAGGGTAGGCCGAACAAAAGCAGAACGAGAAAACGGTGGTCCTTTCGGTGGTCTTTCTATTGGTTCATCATTGAGTTTCGCAATTGGTCAGAATCCTGCATTAGCTGCTGCAGTGTTTGGTGCAAATTCTACCGAAGCCGCTCAGGCAGCAGCAGGGTTGATTCCAACTGGACTTGGAGGGGCAAATTCTGGAAGTGGCTCTGGAGGATTTTTGCAAATTGGCACAACTACAGGAAAGGGATACGCATATTATTTGATGAAAAAACTCATATTTTCAGACCGTTGAAATTCCCAAGTATCAAATAAGAATTTTTTCACAAAAAACGGGAGAATTTCTAGGGAATTTATCGTTTAATATTCTTTATTTTGTATAAAGCCTAATTTCGCCTAAGCCGAGTCGCCTTCTTTTCATAATATTATATATCCTTTTCCTAACGGAAATCCACCTCAAAAACTTTAACTATTGTCTTGAGTATAACTATAGGCAAAGGTCTTGACAATGGGACCGCTAAATTTTATTGATGTGTAGTCACTCAAGCAATTACTTGGACAATCACTCTAGACAACATCAGTGGGATTCGAACACGTGCTATAGAGATAGTAAACGTTTTTGAGATGGAATTCCGTCGGGAAAAGGATATAGGAGAGCGATATCGCCGATTTTTAACCTAATTCTTGCCAGTACCAATATCGCCGAATAAGCCAATATAGCCAAAATTGCGGTTTTATAACAAAATACTTCAAGTGCGTTATGATTGACGTCATATCGAAGATAAAATTCTTCAAATTTACTGTTTTCAATTTTTATTTGATTGCGTTTGATTGAATACGTGAGTCTACACATTTTGGTACTTTAATTCGATTGAATCTATCGTAAAACCCCTTATAAAATTGAAAACATTTTCAAATTAAGACGTCATTCGGAACGCCCACGCGTTTTTCATTTTTAAACGGAAAATTTTTTATTTTGTCCCCATATCGCCGAAAGTACTAATATCGCTAAATGTTTTTTGAAAAAAAACTTTCGGCGATGTTCTATTGTTCCTCTAGATTTTTTCAAAAACAATATAAAAAATTATTTATCATGCTCAGCCCAATTGAAGGTGGCGGTTCAGGTGGCGCTGGTGGACCAAATGGATTAGGAGGCCCAGGTGGATCAGGAAGCTCAGGTGGATCAGTAGGCTCTGGTGAATCGGGAGGCTTTGGTGGATCAGGAAGGCCAAATTCAGGTCCACCAGGACCCGGCGGTTTTTTTGCACCCGCTGTAGAAGTGGGAATCTCAAATATCGATGCAGAGGCGCTTAATTTTGCTATCAATGCTGATAAATTCGCGGCAGTTGCGGACACCTGCTGTGACAAAATTATTATCAGAGGAACAAAACAAGATGATGGGTTATTTTATAAAACTGAAAGAGTTATCAATGGAAAAGCAACATATGGATCAGACTCTGAAGTAAGATACATTGAAAGTATTTTGAAATACATGAACGTTGGTGAATTCTCTAAGAAACTTATCTTGCAGTTCACCTAAACGGCAGTGTTTTTGTTCGACAAAACAGTCGCGTATGATGCCGCCTTGTTTATGTTACTTCACTAACCTCTGCATGAGTGTTTTAAAACACAATTTGCGCGAAAATGCGATATAACGGCATCTAGGCAATTATGGCTGGTTTTCAACTTAATTAAACATCAATCGAGAAAATATCGGTTGTGAAAATCTTTATTTCGATGTTTTGCTTTCAGTATGTTCAACAGTCATTTTTATAATCTTAGTTTTTTGACAATAATTAAAATATTTTTTCGAACTTTAATTCAATTTTTTTTTATCGATTAACTAAATAAATAAGACTATCGGCTAAAAATCTTGTTTAAATGAATTTTATTTCAATTTTTTTCAATTTTGAATAATTTTTTAACAGTCAATTTGATTTTCAGACAAAAATATAATGAATTTTTAAACATTTGGTTTTATTTTCATCGTGAGACTGAATAAAAATGACTGTTAGGTATCATAAAAGGCTCAACACTTCTGTTTTTGTGGATCTCTTTAAAACATTTTTGAACATTTTAAAATTTTGAATAATTTCTTGTTTTTCTCATTTTTATTTTTAGACCAAAATCATTGTCCACGATCGTCGAAGTTATGTCGTAGGAACTATTGGAGATGCCCAATTTAGCATCCAGTCAAATCCTGGTCAAAACAATCACGACTGTCCAAACATGGTGAGTGGTTGGACTGAAGCCACCACAGCGGGATATGTTTTTAATCGATACGTGAAAATTCAATGTTTTTATCCAAAACTGCTCTCCCACCGAGGTTTCAATGATAGATTGAAGTTCAATTATTTATCTCCAGCACTTCCATTGGTCAGATTTTTCAACAGCAATAAAAAATCTACAGAATCTCATTCAGATTTTGAACAGTTTATTGAAGATATTAAACTTTTGCCACATTACAGGTTTGTGTGAAAAAATAATGCAAATTTTCTTATTTATTTTAATTTTGATATTTCAATTATTCAGAAAATATGCATTATCAAATAAATAAACTAATTGATCATTAAATCAAATAAAAATTCAATAATAATTAACCATTTTTATCAATAATTCGATAACTATAGAATAAATAAATTGGTCGGGATGTTTTTATCTCATTAGCCTATTTTTCTATATGAAAAAAGTGAATTCGTTAATTGGAATGTAGTAAACTGAATGATATCCCTTTATCACCTTTTGGATGATCTAAGAGATGTGTGTTGAGGGAGCCAATCCTAACACTCCTAAGACCCCTTCTAGCCAGTCATGAGGCAGCTTTCTCTTATTTTCAGCCGACATCTCTCAGATCATCCAAAAGGTGATTAAGGGACATGTGTCGCTCCGAAGCTCGTGCGCGCAAGAGCACATGAATCGCGTTAAGTCCGCGTCAACCAATAAAAACGAGCCTTCACCATTTAACAACACATTTTTCATTACACATTACGACTAGACTGGTCAGAAGTGTTTCATTCAATATAAAAAAATTTTGAACCGCTTTATATAAACAATACAATTACTTTTCACCTTAATTATGAGATTGAATGTTACATAATTAATCGAATTTGTTTATTGAACAAAATCTTTTAAATGTTCATCAAAACGAGGTTCAAATTATGTTTTCACTCAATCTCAGTTCAAAATTCACATTACACCAAGTAGATTGTGACCTTGACCCCGAAGTTGAATATTGTCGGTATAATCTTCCATATATTGCAATTTTCAATTCCACAGTTGAATTATTATCATATGGCCCTGAGGGAACAACCAGTCTATCAGACATGTTTGATGAAGCTATTTATTTAACGGAGCCATCAGCACCACCAAGAGAGTGCTGCAATGTTCTAAATATTGAACGTGCAGGAAAATTGTTCAAAAATTATTTCTTGAAGATTTCCCACGGCTAAGCTCAGATGATTTTAAATCGCATATGTAACAAAATCAGGCTTGTGAAGGGATGCATCCCCGACCAGATTTTCCATCTCCATTTTTTCCCTATCTTTTTCTTCAACCTACGCAAAAAAGGGATGGAAAACCCACGCAAAAGCCATCCCTCTGACAAGTCTGAACAAAATTATAACCCGTATTTTTCGGAGAATTATTTCTTGTCAAAATATTCTTTCGTCTATTTGTTTTCTATTTCCCAATTTTTCTCAATTTTTTCGAATTTCTTTTAATTTTTTCCAGTTTTTCTAATTTTATCTAATTTATTCCAATTCTTTCAAATTTTCTAAATTATTGTTTTCTTCTTAATTTTTTTCTTTAATTTTGTCAAAAAAAACGAAATATTAACACGACAAATTTTAGCCTGAAAACCATTTTTTATTAAAAATTTTGATGAAAAAATAAATTTGGGGAAAAAATAGTGGAAAACTTCTTTTTATGAACAAAAACAAAGGCGAATGTAGCGGGATTTACAACAAAACAGCACGAGTGAGCAATGGCCGTGTGTTGTATCAGCAACACGATCCAATCTCCAGCAAGCCAGGAGCAAACTTCCTATACTACGACGAGAAAAATTACTGCATTGGAATCAATCCCGATCTTGACTGCGAAGACACAAAATTTTAGCTGAAAAACCTGACGATTCAAAAATATGTCCTCAAATGGTAGAAAAGTGGTCAAAAGCAAATGCCACGGTAACTTGTGAATTTATACACAGGGTTTGACGAATCCGAAAATTTGGAGAAAATTTTGACAGATCCGGTTAAAGTCTTTTTGGTGAGATTTTTCAATGAGGTTCAAGGTCGATTGAAACGCATCAAATGTGAATGATTTAGGCCAGGCTTCAACACTGAAAATATTCTTTTTTGCCTAAAGAAATTATGTATAAGTAGCGGACGATTTTCATCAATTTTTGTTTTCTTCAAACTTCATTAATCTTAAAATTTCGAACAATTATTACATTAATGCTGGATTTCGTTTTCTTGACGTCAATTTTTTCAAAATTTCACAAATTATAACTCACTTATGATAAAAAGAGGGCGCTGCGAGACGTATTATCAGAACGCCGCGGACTACTACCAATTTATTATTTCGGCCAACAAGTTAACATCTGATTTGAACCAAATCCTCTCAGGAAATGAATTTTTTAAGAAATAGTTTTCCCTCGTTCTTTTTAATTTAATTTTTTTATTTATTTTCCGCAAATTTTTCAAAACTTCTGTAAATTAATGATTAAATTTTATAAACAATTTTTAGTTAAATCCAGAGATTACTATGTCATGCAATTTAATTTCAGGGATTTAATTATTTTTTATCAGTTTTGTGAACCTTATCCAGTGGATAATATTGAAGATGATGTTTTATCGAAAGGTGTTCAGACTTATCAAATCGACTGCAATAAAGACGAAGAATTTTGTGAACAAACAAAAATTCAAGAGCATCCAGATATTTTGGCTTTTAAGGAAAATAAAGTATTTGCTTATTTTACGCAAAGGTAATTATGATTAGAAATTTTAAGAAATAATCCTACCACGAATCGGGAAAACCCGAAAAATTTGACATAAAATCAAAATTCAATTTTCTTAGAATTTCTCATCGACATTCTGAGTAGATTTTCTTTCATTTTGTGCGATGAAAAAAATGACCGGTTGGTTTATTATTGAATTCTGGAAAATATAATATTTCGTCAAAACTTCGGAAACCAAACAATTTTTACAAAAAAAGTTTTCGGCATTTTCATTGTTTTTTAAGATTTGGAATTTTTTTTATACTTTTTAGATTCGAAATTTCTGAAATGAATGATTTGTCGATGAAATCGTTCTCAGATTTGGTCCGCTTGGCGAATCCTTATGCTAAACACCAAATACTGCCAGCAGTTAATGTGGGGAAATGCTGCGAAGCTATTATGATCACTGGTGAACAAATCGAAGGAAAAGGGATAGGAAATTATAAACGTCAGGAACAGATTTTTAGAATTTATATTTTACAAACAAACTTTAAGTTTTTAAAAATATTACTACTGTGGTTTGCTATATTGTCCTTATTGAGGGACGGCCCAAAATAAAAAAGCGTAGGTTTCGGCCATATTTCTGCTATATTGTCTTTAAAGAGGGTGTCCTTATAGACGCAAATTACAGTAAAATGATATGCTAAAAATTTCCTTCGAAAAATTTTGTTCTTCTTACAATCATTTTTTACTTGACATTTTCCATTTATTGACTATTTTCGAATATATTTTACGATTATAAAACAACGCAATTCGGGGGATTATGCAAGTTCTATTCTCAGTTCTATTTTTTGCAAAAAATGTCAATTTTTCAATAAGCCGCTCCAAGATATAACATTTGACACCCTTCTGTATCTTAAATTTTTTGGTCTTCAAATTTACTTTTTTATTTTCTCAAATTTTAACTCGTCGGTGTCTAAAATTACAAAAAGCAATAAGTGATGAGAAATCCGTTATCAAATTACGGTTTTATAGCCGATCGAATAACTTATCAATAAAAACCGTAATTTTAACATTTGATTACAAGTTGGAAGAAAAAGTCATGCTTTTTCAAATTTTACTTTTTACACCATAATTCTTAGAATCTTGGATTTTGCATTTTTTTTGTAAAAAATCTTCGAAAATTTATTTTGCTTTTCAAATAAACTCTGCATATTTTTAGCACCAAACTTTTCTTAAATCTCGTGATAGGATGATACAAAATTCGGTCATATCCATTATGTGCAAGACGGAGGCGAAATGGAAATTTATTTCAACAAAAACGAATTCAACATCGGAAATCCGAATACCGGCGAATCCTCTAGTGTCCACATGCGGTCCGAGACAGTGATGAAATTAGTCTACGAGACACTCGGCAGATCACCGTGTCCTGCTGAGCTCTCAGACTGGAAATTTCGACCGAGTGACTTTGACGACTGGGAGTATGATCATGAAATAACGGTAAGGATGAATTNAGCCCTTGCCAGGATTCGAACCTGGAATCTTCTGCTCCGTAGGCAGACGCGTTATCCATTGCGCCACAAGAGCACGGAATTGTATTTATGATTTTAAAACCTGAATTATGCGCAATATAATTGTAAACCTAAAAAGTTTTCAAATAATAAATTCGAAAAACTTTATTCTGATCACTGGCCATCAAAGTTTTATCTTATTTTCTTAGAAAAAATTATTCATTGATTAAAAATAAGGGATTGAAGACATTTCTTGGAAAGGAGAACATGATAAACGGAAAGGAGAGCTTTATTTTTCTTTCCTCA
Organism: Oikopleura vanhoeffeni; assembly: GCA_004367855.1. Taxonomy (NCBI): domain Eukaryota; kingdom Metazoa; phylum Chordata; class Appendicularia; order Copelata; family Oikopleuridae; genus Oikopleura; species Oikopleura vanhoeffeni. The sequence goes on along the minus strand of SCLH01001982.1, from coordinate 158,488 downwards.
AGAAGAAACGGAAAGCATTCTTCCGGGATAAAACCGGAGAGCAAGTTAGGTCAGGAGAGTAACATTGAGCAAACAGTATAGGCAAGAAAAGATAATTTCCAAGGAGAGGAGAGCGAAAAACACTTCTCGGATGTTCAATTTGATGCGTAGTTATTTAGGCGATCATAAAATTCATTATCGCTTTCGAAATTAGCCATCTGGACCAAAATTTGAAAATATTTAGATTTTTAATAAATCGAGAAAAATTCTCTAGAAAATAAATGGGGTAGTATGATACTACTAGTATCTCTTGGGTTTATCTATGTATTGCTTCTTGAATGAAGAATAAATATAATTAAAAATTGTCGAAACTTAGGTTCAGCATGCTCTTGTGGCGCAATGGATAACGCGTCTGCCTACGGAGCAGAAGATTCCAGGTTCGAATCCTGGCAAGGGCTAAATTTTGCAACGTATCTTGGGTTGAAAATAACTCTTTCGTTATATTTTAGTTAAGATGTACCACGCTAGCTGAACTGAAACGACTATCTTTTGTTCAAGAACAGACAAAAGTGCGAAGCATTAATATAAAAGACCTGACTAGGACGCCAGTTTATATCAATAATGATAACAAATCAGACCCTGATGATTGTGAAGCTTTTGTACGAGTCTCAGGCTCGATGCTGCCACCAGGAGAGGCTTTAAATATCAAATATTAAAAAGTGTGCATTATAAAAAATAATCAAGGAATTAAAAATTTGGAAATTTTAAAAATTTGATAAAGTTATGAACAAATTTATTTTGAAAATTGTTTGATAAAATTGACTTTCTTTATTTATATGTTTTGTTAAAATAATTTGAGAAATTAAATGAATGAAATTTTTCTTAGATAAATTACTAAAATAAAAAAAAATATATAAAATCTGTCATGAAATTTAAAATAATATTAAATTTTATCGAGAATAAAAATTGAAAATGAAATTAATTTTATCAAATTTTTTATTCAGAAAATAATTTATATTATCAAATAAATTTAGTAGTTAAAAAAATTACCGCATAATAATTAATTTTAAACATTGTGATTCATTTTTTAAGCCGAAATTAAGGCCGTGGTGGAGGTGATTTTTACAAAGTTAATGAACGTTACAACGGGTTTGTGACGTATTTTCATCAAACAGTACCAGGTTATAAAATATTTATTCTTAAAAATACCGAAATTTGTCACAAACTAAAAAAATATATCCTGATCGGACCGAACACCACCATAATCTTGCTTTGACGATAAAGGTTTTGATTGAGTTTTGGTCCTTTACGGATAAAATATATATCATATAACTTAAGGGGGTGCCATATACCCGGCAGATTGGAGTCAATCTCACGAAAATAATAAGTTAATTCATTTTTTTGTGCTTATTATCGTAAGCTCAATATATAAGAGCTCATTAAAATTTGGAAAAAATTAAAACATTATGGAAATTTTCCGCATTTTTGGACCAAAATTATTTTCTGGTTTTTATTTTTTAATTTGTGGGTAAAAACAAAAAAAATAGCCACTTTTTTTCATAAATGCCTACATATTTTCTGACCGCCGTTTGAAAAATCATAAAATCTTTATTTTTCATTTTTTGTCGACTTTTTTAGAAATATTATGAAAATTTTCCGCAAATCAAGTCCAAAATTGTTTTCTCTACTTTTGGCCATTTTGACCATTTATCATGTAAAAAATTTGAAATTAACGAATTTTTTTAATGTGCAGAATTTTAAAGGTACTTTTTAGCGCATAACACCCGAAAATGGCTGAAGTTTTTTAATATCGTCTAAAAAAATATTAAGTCGGGTTTAGTAGAAATTGGCCTTGCAATGAAAAATATTGTTTTATATTTCCACAGATACTTAGTTATGTTAAGAAAATAAAAATATATAAGTTTGCAAGAATGAACACTTTCACTGAAGATGACAATTAAAAAAAAAATTTTCACTTTTTTTTCTTTCATAAATCGCTTTGAAAAAATTAACCAATCTGCCGGACTTATGGCACCCCTTAATAAAGATAGTTCGAGATCCTAACTTCAGATGTTCAATGTCACATTTTATGTATATCTCATATCCCTTTATCACCTTTTGGTTAGAATGCGTAGCCACAACGTTAAAATAACACGTTAAAAGGAGTAGTGGCTACGCATTCTAATCAAAAGGTGATAAGGGGATATGTTAAATTTATATCAAAAACCCCTTTATTATGGACCTGATATAATCAAGTTTCGACTGAAAATGAAACATTATACCTATGAGGTTCTAATTGAATCGGGATACGAATAAAATTAGTCGAGATCGGGATACAAAGATTAGCCTTCTAAAAGCTTACAAATGATCATTTAAAATCAGTTCAGACAATTTTTACTCCAAAATTCTTTAGAATATTATCTTGAACTGTCATCCCAAGTTGAGATTCTCAACCGTATTTAACCGTTTTTTAGGAAATAGCACAACTGGACCTGACGGCTATTATATTTATTATCGAAAATTTGGAGAACATTCCGGCTGGGTGATTGGACATCGGAGTTTACACGATCCTAATTCGAAACGATTCAAAATTTACGAAGCTGATGGTGGATATAAATTATTTGCCAGAATTTCGAGCCCAAATCTAGAACTTTCGTCATTTATTGAACCTTGTCCTTGCAGATTGCGAGACGAATTCGCTTGGGAGTTACGGTAAGCGTGAGAGTAAAATCAAAGAGTTCCAAAAAATATAAGTGAAACTGATTCAGCATCTGATATGAATCTTTTACGAAATATTTTTAGTCATCCATGAAATTTCAAAAACATTCAATTCTTTTTTAAAATTGTTGAAAAAAGAGGAATTTGTTCAGAAATTTTGAGATAAAAATTTTTTTGTTGAAAACCATTTTTTTAATTTTTTTAAATATTATTATGTAAAAAAATCAGTTTTTTGTAGAAAAATTGAGGTCAAAATCTGGTTATAAAAGTAATATTAATTTTTTTCTTCATTTTAAATAATACCTTTTTATAATCATCTTAGAAGAATAATCTGAAAATTTTTGTTAAAAATAAGTTCTGATAAAATTTTTTTTTGTCAAAATATATTTTTTGATTAACCTAATTTTTTGTTAAAATATTGTTCAATTTGTTGTCATAAAAATAGCGTTCAAACTTTTTAAATTGCATCAGAACGGACAAGGGCGACGCTTTAACTCTGCTATTCACAATACCTCACTAAAAAAAACTCATCCCTTCTTTTCAGATTACCAGATCAGGATAACTGGGTTGAAAGAACACAAGAAGAATGGCATATGGGTTTTGGAGGTACAACTAATTTTGATATAAAAATTACTTGCACAACCATAAACGCAAGCGTTCCTAAAAAAACCGCTCGTAGAGATGGCGCTCGTAAACGAAGAGCAGAAGGTGACGAGGAAGAACCATCTACGGAAGAAGACGAATCACCAGCGGCGGATGACGAACCACCTGCGGAAGAATGTCGTGATGAATGTTGTGAACCAGGTTCGTTCTTAATCCACAAAAAATTAAAGAGTTTTTACTGGACGAAAAATGTTAAAAAAAAATGTTAAAAGAAATTTTAAATCTTTAAAATTTTTTTCAAAAATCTTCAAAAAATTGAACTTTAATCAAAAAAATTTAAAAATCTACAGAAAAATTTTAACAAAATACTTTAAAATGTTAAATAATATTTAAAGTTTTTTCGGGGACTGTACTTGACCGTAAAAAATTAAAAATAATTGGAAAATATCAAATATTTTGAACTTAATAATATTTCAGAGGTTCCTGGCGAAGACGAAGCACCTAGCGAAGACGACGATTCTGATGCAGATCCGGCTTCTGGTGATGATTCTACTGATAGTCCTAATGATTCTACAGAATCAACTGATTCGAAAGATGATTCAAAATCATCAACTAGTGATAGTGAAGCTGATAATACTAATACTGGTAGTTCCGACACCGGTTCAGATACTGGTTCTTCCAGTACGGGTGGTTCTACTTCGGCCGATACTGACACTGGTACCTCTGATGCCGGTACAAATACTGATTCTAATACTGGTACAAATAGTGTTACGAATTCTGGCGGCACAAATTCGGGTGGGACAACGAACACTACCAGTGGTAAAAAAAAGCGCAAGCGGCGAGAGGGATGTTGCATTTGTACGCAAGAGAAATTAGGCTCGCATGCAAAATGACTTAAAATTAATATAAAAATTTATCTGATTTCTAATAAGAATTTATTTTTGTATTCTTGAAAAAAACCCTTATACAGTTTTCCGTTTTTTTAAAAACACCTTATTTAACAATTTTCTAAAAAAAATTCATTTCTAAATTTTCAAAATAAATTTTGACTAATTTTCGAAAAAACCTTGATCTGACGATTTTTGAAAAAAGCTACTTTTCATTCGAAACTAGACGAAATCGAGGCTGCCAGAATAGAAAAGCAAACCAAAGATCTAGAAGAAAGACGAGCACAAGACGAAGAGCATTCGTTTACTGAGGTCGATTTTATGTATCAACAAAATCAAGACAAAGTTGCAGAAATGATGGCTGAAATGAATGTCGAATTAGACCTTTTTGACGCTGAATTTGAAGCCAGTACTGAATATGTTTGGGAAAAATCCAAGCGAAATCTTGCACAATTACAGGTGAAAATGCCGGAAATTTCGCAGGATTTAAATATGGATCCGGGTAGTTCTATCGGAATTAATGGAGAGTTTTTACAACCAGCCGCATATAATTTGAAAGCTGAAGCGCAAAAAGCGGTCATGGACTGGGGTGAAAGCATGGGAGGGAGTACGTTACCAAGATTGAGTGAAAAATCCTAGAAATCAGATATGTCTTTTTTGTTTCCTGTCGTTTAAAAATTATTAGTGAATTTGTTTTGTTAATTTGGGGTCATATTACATACAATTTTCTTAATATTTCCGGAATTACCATGGAATTGTTTTAAATACGAAATGTGATATGACCTTATTCAGGTCTTTATTGTAATTTGACCCTTTGAAGTCATACTACAAAATTCCGCTTTGAAAAATATTGTCCACAAATATTGAAGCTAAAACTATAAAAACCATACTTATATCCAATGACCAAAAAAACGACAATTAACGTTCAAACAGAGTTTTCTTGTTATACCAGATATCCTAGTGGCAAAAAATCTTTATTGAAGAAATGAGGAATGACATAAGGCTAATTTGTTTGATAAAGTTTTTTGACTCATAAATTAGATTTCAAGGAACTTCATTGGCCGAGCTCATGGACAATGATTGTTACAATAAACCGGGTAAAGTTGGAACTGATGGGACAACAAAAGCCTCAACGTCAGATGATATTCAACAAAAATTTAGCGATGCCCAAAGAGATGGCAAAGAAGGTCAGTATCCTTAAACCATTCAAAGTCACTCTTAATCTCGTGTGCAGTTGCACCATCACGTCCATTCTGAATACCAATTCAACACACAAAATGGTTAACTTCAGACAAGATAAAAAGTGAGGACGAAATTTTTAACTAGAGAAATTTTTAACTAGAGTTAAATTTGAAAACGTAATAATCCGTCAGTCTTTTTTGAGATACTCTTATATTAATGACTTCGATTTTTATCAATTTTTTGCTGCGAAAAGTTTTTTTTAGTTATAGTATGCATTTGTAAAACGCGTAGCTCGCTATCAAAGGTGTCCAAATTAGGGTGATGATATTTATTTTATTATTTTTATTTACCACCGAATTGATTAAGCTTTAATTAATAATTTTTAAGAATTTTGACTTACAATTTTCAAAATTGTTATATAAGTATGATTTTCAGTCACTTAAAAAATTTGTATACAAAAATTATGCTTGTATTTACGTGGTGCCTTTATTTATTTCTATCATATCTTAAATCCCGGAAGAGAGGCCAAAATTTTGGCTTGATTTACTAAAAAGGCTCCTTTTCCGGGATTTAAGACCATTTTGACTTTTTTATTCAGGACAATTTCTTTACGATGAAGAGGCCTGGAAAACGGCTCACGTCGAAGAGCCTGCCTGCCCAATTTTGGACTCAAATGTGAATTCTTGCGCAAACATAATCGACGCTGCTCAATATATCGGGACCACTTTCGACATAACCACCGGTTACGATCTTGAAGGATACCGGTCTCAAATCACGCTAATGTGGTGTGAAAATGGTCAAAAATTTGCAAGGGGAAAATTTGATGTGCCCGATTATATGCATATGCAAGGTGTTTACGAAACGTCGATGAAAACTGAAGCTTATAGCTCAGTGAAAGAATACATAACGAATAAATCGAAAAAGTCAAATTCGCAAAAGGGTGCGGGAGCGTTTAGTCAGACTGGGGAGACATTTGGGTACCAAGAAGCTGATACGCTCAGTGTTGAAGTTGGCATGGCTGTTAAAACGCCAAGGTAATTTTTAAAGGAAATTTATAATATCTACAAACAGCGACCTGGTTTTTTATGTTAAGAAGGGCTGAAATAACAAATTTCAATTTTTCAGATTTGAACATAATGACTAAAAGATTTTGTTATTTGTTGAGGTGTAGTTTGATTTCAGATGTTTTATACAGTTTCAGAGTTTACAGTGTAGATTCCTCAAAATGAAGAGTGATATATAAAAAGTAAAAAAACTAGCAAATCTTTAAAAATCACGGGACAAAACGACAACAACATATCATGAGTAAAATTAAGCAAGAACTGAATCGAATCTTTCTTCTATATTTATGTTTTGAAAACTTATGACATGAAACTGTAAAATTTCAAGAGTTTTCGTAAATAATACTGGGGTTTTTTATAAGGACAGCTGAGTTTTTGCCATATTATGTTCCTAACTTTTGTTTCGATATTGTCCTTATTTTTTAAATTGCTCTAAAAATAAAAAAGCGTAGGTTTTGGCCATATTTTTGCCATATTGTCCTAATAGACTCAGACCACAGTAAAAGTCCGATTCGGTCCTTCTTTTATAATTTTCTATGAATATGTGTGTTCATTTTGGCTATATGATAACTCAATACGATAAATTGTTCCAAAAAACCCCAATATTAAAAGTTTGCCCACCCATATCCCTTTTTCACACTATGCCAAAGATTTGGGCCCTGATACTAGATAACCAACTAGACTTACTACACAGGGCCCAAATTTTTTGCATAGTGTGAAAGGGGGATATTAAACATCAAATTTATTTTCACGGCTATCACCCGTTTAATATCAAACTTAAGTGTGACGGTAGAAGCATCTGTAAAAATTGATAGAGAAACTTCCCATAACGAATACGAAAATTCCTTTTCACGAGACGCAAACATGAAAAGAGATACTGAAGTTGACTCCGAATCAAGCCTTACAAAAACGCGATCTGATTCGTTAATCGCTGAGCTCTCTATAGATGTCGTGCGTTACGAAGCGTATCTAGATGAAATTTCACCGAATACTATTATTCCAGAGTTTTTGGACGATTTCAAAATATTGCCAACTTCGTTTTATACACCAGATTCGCCAAAAATGTTCGATGATTTTATCAAAAGATGGGGAACGCACGTCGTTAAAGTTTGGGATTAAATATGACAACAAATGTCACAATTCCTCGGATTTCTAAAAACAAAATTTTAAGACCGTGCAGATGAATTTGTAAGGTTTTGGCACATCTCACCACACATATTAACAAAAATTTAACAAAGCAACGAAACGGTTAATCTTCAGATTTTTGTGATTCAATTTTTTTATAATAAATTTTCGAAAAAAATCCGATTCGGAGCAATTTTTTTTACTATCCCTGAAAAAGTCCTTTTTAGAAAAGCTGAAATGTAAAGGGTTTCGCCACTCAATCTTAACTAAAGAGAACTAGGTCGAGCGGGTTTGATAAATTGAAAAGTAAAAACAATCAAATATCACTTTAAATCAAAAGTATCACATGATTTGGTGCACTCAAGAGCCATGCTCGGTTTTTAACTTTTGAGTTTTCAATCTTTGAATAACCAAAGCCACTTCACTCAAAATTTTTCTCAAAACGGCCATACAATAAAAAAATCTCACAAAAAATCTTCAAAATTTTAATTCCTGCGAAAAGCCGCAAATTTTGGAGGTCGTCTCACCTTTACACAAACTGCTGAGCAAGATGGTACCGTCAGCCTTAACGAATTTCACAAAGCCACCCAAAATAAATTCGAAAAAATGAGCGCCTCCGCTACTGCTAAAGAAACACAAGACTTTCAATCATTGAGCGTGAGTGCGCAAGCAAGTGCTTCTGCAATTGATGAGAAAAAAGGATAGTTTACATTTTCGGTTATAATTTTCCTCCTATCTTTTGCTGTAAAAATGCGTAGGCGGGAAAAGTTCAATTTAAAGTAAAAACGTGTGCTATCAAAAATTTTGGGCCAATTTTTGATGAATTTACCAATCGGTTTTGATGCAAACAAAAATTTATCGAACAATGAAACATTTAATAAATTTGAATTTTCAGTGCTGATTTACGCCTACGCATTTTTTTTTAAATATTTGCATTTTAAATATTTTCAACAAAAATCAAGACAATTTTAAGATTTCGGCATTTTTTTAATTAAGGCATTTTGATTTTATAGCAAAATCTATATTTTATGGAAATATATCATTTTAAGAGTAAGATAACACGAAAATGGTAAGAATGTACTAGACTAGGAAATAAGCGTTCCTGATTGGCCGACAGGCGGATTATCCACTCACTCGTTGCTTAAAATACCTATCCTACACCACACTGACATCTTTCTCTCCAATTTTTGGGTTTTTTCCCTTCTGAACATGGTATTTTAAAATTTCGGAGTTTTAAAAATATATGCATTTTGCGAATTTTTCAAAAATTTGGCGACCTAATTTCTCGACCAAAAATTTATACTTTAAGAAAAGGGACTTCGCAATCGGGAAGTTTGGGAGTGGCTGCTTCGTTCAAATCCAAACAAGGATCGAGCAGCAGTAATTCTGACTCGGATGCGGAAGTTGATAATAATGACATCGGTGATGGTGGGATTTCTGAAGATAAAACAAGCACTTCGTTAAGGGTTCAAAAATATTATTTTTTCTTTACACTTAAGTCCAACAGAAATTCAAAAAGTACAGCGTGAGTCTTTTTGAATTCTCCGTTTTTTTACCCAGACGGCTAGACAGCCAAAATTAATAGCAAAGTATACGCAATTTTTGGCTGCTTAGCCGTCTGGGTAAAAAAGCGGAGAATTCGAAAAGACTCACGCTGTAAGGAAATCTGAAAAAATACAATAAAACCGTTTTCTTCGATTTAGACTTCTAAAATAAACGATTTGTCTTAAACTTTCGGAAAAAATCTTCGAAATTCTTTGAAGAAATTCGAATATTTCGACTTTAATTTTTGCTGCAAACGCATTTCCAATTTTTTTATTTCAAACTTCTTTTTTACTCGAAACCATTGGTCATAAACGAGTGAAAAATCGTTAGAATCTACTTTTTTAGGCAATTCAGGACACGTTTAAGCTCAAAGAAGTGTGTGACCAATAAACATTTTTTTCAATAAAATCGAGGCCGAATAAATTTTATTTAAATCGAGAAATTTTTTTTTAAATAAAACCCTCTATTTTTCAAGGAATAATTCGATTCAACGTTTAAAAATATATAAAACCTTTCAAAGTTTGACAAAAGTTTCATTAAAGCCGATGGGGGAGATCAACGCGTGGCAGCAATGCTTGGTGATATGTATTCTCCTGGTTTTAAAAGCACTTTGAAAAGTTGGCTTGGGAGTATTCCACAATATATCAAACCTTTTGATTTCCGATTCGTTCCATTGACCGAGGTGCTTTCACATTTATCAACTGCATTTATTTAGGGTTTCTAGAATTAATGAAAAAAATCTCACAGTGACCATAATTGAAAAACCATATGTGCATGATTATTATATCGATTACGGGGGCTCCCGGTCGTGTTTTACTAGATTTATAGCCAAATTTTTTATATAATTCGGCTTTTAAACAACTCATTCGATTACATTCTCAGATAGCTCAAACTGAGCACAAATATATTGTGACTGATAAAATAAAAAAATTAGTTAATCGGACTAATTTATTCTATATTTTTGACTAAGATTACTGAAATTGTTTAATTATTAGTTTTTCTGAAAACAATCGGAAAATTTGAGCTATCTAAGAATGTAATCGGATTAGTTGTTTTCACAAGCCGAATTATATAAAAATTTTGGCTAAAAATCTAGTAAAAAACAACCCGTTATCGATATACCGTATATACAGCATGAGTTTCGAGTGGCGTTCGAGTGTTTTGAGAGATTCTGAAAGTATTTATCATTCGAGTATTTGTGAATTTAAACGTTTCGAGTGGTTCAGGTTGGCTCCTGCAAAAAATTAAGAATATGAACAAAAATGTGACATGCTGTACTAAATTTTAAATTAGACATACCTTCAATTTTTTGATTTTTCGAATAAATTGGCGCAAATTCCATCGCAAAATTCAGACACAAATAGTGGTTTTTACTGAATAATAGAAATGATTATTTTCGATGGGTTTCCCTCAAACATTATCAAATTAGTATATTTCAATATTTTAAAATAAATTTCAACTTTTTTTAAATTCAAAACCCATATTTTAAAGATGAAGATTGCAAAAAACAGTGCGATGGTACCGTAATTTCGTTCACTTCTAGCGAAGGCGATGAAATCAATGCATCTGATTTCTGCTTCAAACCCTCAAAAAATTATTTTAATTGCAAAGACTCAGAAGTTTTCTTATGGAATGCTTGCCACGAGCAGTGTTTAGTTGGATTGCCTACCTGTACGATCAAGGTAAAATAAAAAAATATGAAAAAAATCAGAATTATTTTTGAAAAAATTATGAAAGATTTCGGAAAAATTTATAGATATTTTTACAAGCTAATATTCTTAAAAAAATCCAAAATTATTTTGAGGAGAAAAATTTACAAAGAAATATGAAAAAATTATTTTGAAACTGAATTAAAAATATTCTTCATGCCAAAATTTCATGAAAATTTCCATAATTCTGACCTCTAATTTTACTTATTTTATGTCAGGAAATTAAAAAAATCGCTTGTCAATCTATCAAACTTCAAGAAGAAAAATGGAATCGACGAGTCGGGGCTTTAGACACTGCTATTGATTTATATATTGAAAAAAAACGACTTGGTCAAGGCAGTTTGGTTCCAGCTCAAGATATGTACATTGAGGCTGGCTCACCTTTGTGTACTACAGATTATAGCGGAAAATTATCGGAAGGAAAGGATACAAAAATAATATTGAATCTTGACCATATTTAAATATTTAAAACGATTAATTGCACTGATCAAGAACATTCAAAAATCATTCTCAAAAAATGTTCGAAAAATAATTTTCAAAAATAAAGTTTCAAATAATTTCTAAAGATAATTGCAAAAAATAATTTGAATGAAAAATTCTCAGATAATGTATAGAAAATTGATTAAATACCTTTTAAAAATAATAACATTATAATTTTCGAATGAATTATCAAAATAATTTTCAAAATAATTTTTTAAATAATTTTTTAATAATAAAAAAATAGTTGTCAAAAAAATTCATAATGATATCATAAAAATATTTTCATTAAACATTCTGTAATTTTTCAATTTTTAATATGTTTACTGAGGTAGTTTCTTGAAAGCGCATATAAATCTCCCGTAATCATCAATGACGGTCCTTCATGAGTATGGTAGGCCCTTGAAATAAAAAACTACCTAAGAAAACGAACCTTTACTCCATTTATTGCTCATAACAATTAAACGATGAATTTGCCTCAAGAAAAATCATACAAAAATAAAATCCCAACGAAATGTTTTTGATAAAATTTTATTTCGGTGAAAAGATGATATAAATTTTTAACACTTCCCGATTTTCATAGGTCAAAAATAATTATTCGAAGAAATTTGAAACTTTAAATAATCACCGGCAATAAATGTCAAAAATTATCATTGTATATCCCTAAAAAGCCGAAGTGACTAGCGCCAACGGTCTTATTTCTCCTGATCAAGATCCCACTTTACGAATTGATGACTGGGATCGTATCGCCGTTTACCCAATAATGGTTCTGTTCGATCTCCCAGGAGATATTAAATTCAAAACAGGAGATCCGGACGATCTTGATTTTGACAAAAATTTGAATATTGGACAAAGGAGTAAATGGTTTGTCAATTTCTTGGGTACTCATAAAATGTGGTATACAAAAAAAAAGCAAGAACATGAGGATTTGCCCGAATACGATTCTGCACCCTATGCGGCAAATAAGATGAAAAACGTAGAGGTCACCTCCAATGGTCAAGGGATATAAATATATAATAATAGTTTATTTATAAGAACATGTTTAGCTATTTTTCTATCTGAATTACGGCCGTTTTGTCCTTACAGACAAATTTTCCTATCGAATAAAATCGCTTGAAAAATAAATACCAGCTAAATTGTTATGGTATTTCAAAATATTAATAATCCTTGAAAAATTGCCCGGTCTGTCCTTAAATACAATCGTGTTTTTCAGAAATTACGTACAGTATCAAAATTTTTATGTTCGATAAAAACAAGAGAATGCTGTTGAGATTCAGCCGATGAGCGCGCGCCTAAAATTGAATTGACCAAGTATGTGCCCGTTCTCTCTATTTTATCGATGTTCTTGATCAATTAATTTACATCGTGTATATTTTCGCGAACCCTTGGCTATTTTGTTACATACAAATGTCCTAACAGACTAATATGAGTCATAAACGACCGAAATTTAACCAAATATGAAGAAAAAAACGGCTAATTTTTCGAGGATTGTTTCTTTTCTTTAAAACCATTATTATGTAGTCAAGAATCATAAAAACTAACCTGAAGAAATTTCCCCACAGAATATTTCTTCAAATTTTCTTAAAATTTTACTTTTATATCTGTTATCATAAGACCTACTTATGAATTATCCCTTTCTGAAGAAAATCAAGAAATCTCAAAACACCAATTTCTCAAGAAATTCGCCTCAAACATGGATTATTTTTAACCGTCAAACTTGAAACTCAACAGTTAACTTTCACGACGAAAAATCTTGCTGATATGCAAAAAAGTGGAGATATTCAAGTTGAATCGTTTATCAAAACTTATAATAAAACGTTACAATCAATGGCAACCTCTGATGGAACACTCGTTGGTGTTTACAAGGTTATTTTTCAACTTTATGACGCAAACAAAAGTCACCGAAAAAATGCAATAGTATTTTCAAGACGTGTCTTAATTTTCATAAAAACTGCGCTAAATACTATTTAAATATTTCAAACTTAAGTAGAGTTGACCACATTATAAGGCTTATTTTTTGCGGTGACTTCATATGTTCCTGAAATTTTTGAACTAGACTAAATCGACTGGAAAATTAACTATCTCTTTGAACTCAAGCACGACCACTAACGGTCGCTGTATGTTTTCAAAAATATATCTAATAAAATACCAATCGGATTCACACAATTTTTTGGCCATAGGTTAAAAAGAGTTTTGAACGATTTGTGGGGTAAATTTTTTTTATGAAAACCTCCTTGGATGACCTTCATAGGCAATTGAAGGTTAATTTTAAAGTCACATTATCGCTTCTAAATTGGCACCGAAAAATTATCATAGTTAATTATCCAATAACGGTATAAGCAACAATGGTCAATTATGTTCACGAGGGGGGGTAGCCAGTAAAACGCCAAAATCGTAAAACGCCAAAATTTGAAAATGATGCGTTTTACTGGTTTTTTTCGTAAAACGCCGAAAAAAAGAGAACTGCTGAAAGCAAGGATTTCGTAGAACGCCAAAAATATAATTTTTCGTAGAACGCCAAAAGAATAATAAATATTTTCAAGAGATCGAAGAGTTAAATTTCCGAACAAGTAAAATAAATATATACAAAAGAATACAGAGACACAATAAATATTTTCTAGAAAAAATGTTAAGTACAAAAATTTTTTTTGCATTATTTTTCGCATTATTTTGGCGTTATTTTATTTTCGCATTATTTTTCCGTTTTACGAAAAAACCCGTAAAACGCATCATTTTTAAATTTTGGCGTTTTACGATTTCGGCGTTTTACTGGCTACCTACGAGGGGCATCACTGATTCCATGGGGCCCCATCAGAGAGCAAAAGTAGCTTCGCTCTCTGGCGCTCCGCGTCTACATTATTGACGCATAGTAACTATTTGGCATGGACTATGCGTAGGGTTCGGATCGGGGAAAATTTGAACCTTTAAACGACTGAATTCATCTAAAAGTTGCTAATACTGTCATGGCCGTTTCGAAACGATAAGATGACTTTGAAGTTTACCTTTCAATTCCCAAAAAAATCACTTAATCTGACATTTAACTACTTTAAAAAATCTGAAAATAGCTCTTGAAAGGCGAGTTTTACTTACATGTTTAATTCAGGGTTTAGTGCCAAACTTTGCAAAAACTCCTGTACCCTGCCGAGCTAGCTGGTCTCTTAGTCAAATGTTTGAATCTACACCAAATCTCCAACAGTGTGTCAAAACCACGGTGAAACCTGGCAAAGAATATTTCTTTTTAATCACTGAAAATATCGGCGATATGCACTCAATGATTTATGTCCACCAGACAGAAAGTACTTTGTGCATTCATCGGCTGGACGCAAGTGGTAATGAGGACGAACTCGCAACTTGTGCCAAAAATATGGCGGGAATAAGTTAGGGTGCTGAAAGATCAAATAATCCAATTTCGATTTACAGCAATGTCTTTAGGGGGTACCAGGAACTGGTAACCAGTCCAACCATATCATGAAGCTGGTTACGGTTGCAAATTTTTTGCTAACGAAACATCTGAGAAACAAAACCAATTAAATGAAATTTTCGAAGATTACAAAAAATATTTTCGAAGATTTAAAAAAAATATTTTCGAGGGATAAGAAAAATCGGAGATTTCGAATGATTCACCTCCGAGATTTGCATTTTACACCTTCGAAAATTTCGTTCAGACCACCGATCTTGACATAAACAAATGCAATTTCAAAACTCGGACAGCCTAATTTCTGCGTCTAGAACGCTACTTTCTCCACCAACGCTTATCAGATAAGACAAGAAAAGTCAGCAGCGAGATAACTTTATCACCTTTTGAACCCAAGTTTCGATTTTTAGATTTTCAAAATATTTTTTTTAGTTTTTCAGAAAAAGTGTTACAGTTGGTCCGGGGTTTGAAAAAACATTAATTTTTTTAAATAAATCTCTTTTCTTACGTGTTTGTTTTATCGGAGAAATTTCAGATCTCTCTTAAATATTTCAGAAGTTTTTTATTAAATTTAGTCACAAAAAGTCAACTGACTTGTTTTTAAAAAAAAATAAATTATCTCAAATCTGAGATATCTTTATTTCTGCTTGATTTCTGACTCGAAAACGCGGTGTTCTAGAAAATCTAGGAAAGCGCGTGCGAGAAAGGCAAAAACATACTGTTTTTATCATTCACATTTTATTATCAATTTGTATATTATTGATCAAATTTCTGCTATTAAACAAAAATATAATATTCAGTATTCTTGCACGAATATCTTTTAGCTATTTTTTCAGGAAATTTAATTTTACATTTGATGCTTATCGAAATTTTGGTTTGAGACCATTTCTTTGCATTTTAGTAGATTAAAATTAACGGCACTTCGTGATGACAATATCAAACCTACGCGAATTGGTGCGTCATCAGTTCAGGCTCGATTAATTTTGTTTGATGACACAAAGAGAATGGTTTTCATTTCAGCACAAATTTCTTCGCCACTTGAAACTCACGCGGTATAAATTATATTTATTTAATTAATTCAATTAAAAATTTAGGAAATTTGTTATTTTTTGGTGCAAAAACTCGGTGGCGCTGTTTCGAGCTAATTTTAATAACATCCAAAAGACTAACAATTTACATCACATTATTCGATTTTCAGGTTATAAAGCTGGGAGAACTTAAAATCTAACATTTTTTTCCTATTTAATTTGAAAAAATCCGCATTTTTTCAAAATTGAGGTAATTTTTTTATATAAAATGTGATTTTAAATTGAATAAATTTGCACATGTTTAATAGACATATTTTCCACCCCATTAAGTCCCTTACAAGAAGCCGTAGAAATGTATGTATGTACAAATTATATCAAAGAAGATCGCCAGCTCCGAATTTCTATCGGTCGTCCGAATTATAACGCAAGAAATCTCGAAGCTGCCACAATCATCCTAGCCGTTTCGGTTCTATTAGACGAAACCGCCGGTGAAGGTCCCCCAAGATTTTATGCACTGGCTTCCGGTTCTGTACCGGTTTTGATCAAAAGTATTTATATGACAAAATTAGACCGAGTCACGTGTGCACCAGATTATGAACTGGTTGACAATTTGAGGTCAAATGTCAATTATCAATCGTGTGATGTAGTCTGTGACCCACAATGTGATGGGGGCTGTAATGAACGAAAAAATCCAAGGAAGAGCTTTTAATTATTGAATTCTAAAAAATGATCGAAATTCTAGAAACACTTGAAAATTTTTGAGAATAAGAACAAAAACAATCAACTCTGGGAGAAAGTACGGTAAAATTCGGAATTAAAAATTCGTTAATTTGAAAAATTGAGAAGAATTTCGAAAAAAAGAGACCGACTCTAGGGAAAAATCGTAAAAATAAATATCTCGAATAATACATACTGTATCTTTCACCAATAATTAAAGAATTTCTATTTAAATTAATCAAGGATTTTAAAAATCTAGATAATTTTCTTCATCTTTTCAAAAATCAGGTGGATAAAATCTCGAAATATCCTTTATCACTCTTTGGTTAGGAATGCGTTAGCCAACAACGTTACAATCACACGTTAAAAGAAGTAGTGGCTACGAATTCTAACCAAAAAGTGATAAAGGGATATAGCTTTAGCTAGATTAACTCGCGATTGGATTTTGACATTAGAGTTTTATTGAGAATTTTTCAGAGGAGTCTACATCATGTCAAATTTTTGCTTTCGTTTTTTCTTTTTGCAAAATTTACTATCAACCAATTAAAACGCTCGAATTTAGCAAATACCTACGTGTTCGCCAGATTAAAACAATTTGATTAGCAGATAGTCATTAATGCAAAAATGAAGAGCAGAATAAAAATTGTTACATGCTGTATTTTCCAGCTTTATCATCGTTTTAAGCTCTAGGTAGATTTTGCATCGAGTGTAAAAATGATAAACTTTATGTCTCCACTTCTCGGTATGAATGTATAGACACATGCGGAACTTCTAAGGATAAACTACCTCAAGTACTTTTCCCAAATGGGGATGATAGTCAAATAGATGTGTTCACGGGAGATATTATAGACAAATTCGATTTAGATTCGGATGGAAATCCAAAGACGAAAAAAGCATTCATGGAACAGGAAGAGTGAAATATAAAAATTATTCAAACTATTTTCAAACTTTTTTTTGACAATTTTTTTCTAATTTCAAAATAATTTCAATTTGTCCAAACAATTTAAATTTTTCCAGAATATTTAAATTTTTCCAAAAAATTTCAATTTGTCAAAATTTTTTCAATTTTTTTAAACAAATTAAATTCCTTCAAAGAATTCTAATTTCAAAACAAAATTTTGGAATGTCCAAAAAATTTTTGATTTTTTGTTAATTAATTTTCTCAGGAATTTTGTAAGAATATCCAAACATTAATACTTATTAGCAAAAGATTTTTCTAATTATTTTTTACCTCTAATAAGTTTTTGGACGAATCACATATTAAGGGAGTTTGTCGATTATGTCACGAAGAATGCGCTTTTGGATGCAAAGGTCCAAGCAACAGGGACTGTATCAGTGAATTTATCGAGTATGAATTATCAAATAAAGCTTGTGTCAATGTCCAGGTAATTTATCTTAGAACTTAAAAATATCTATACTTATAAATTTTAATGATACAGTGAGCTGTGCTTAATCAGCTACATGTCAAACAATCTTGGATTCGAATAACTCAAAATAAGGCTTGTAAAACAAAAAATGATAAGAAAGCATAACCAGAAGTCGAAATTTTGACCGCATAATAGGGAATTCATTTTTTAAACTCAATTCAGGTGCTAGCCGCAATAATTGAACGTATTTTTCAAAATTCAATCTCTTGAAACTGACTCACCTATTTGCATTTTAAAAAGTCTTTTATTTTATCGACGTTTTTCTGTGTAAAAATAATAATGTATGGACTGCGAGATTCTGATCAAATTAAATTTAAATCAACCAGAATTCATTATTTTGATTTATGTTTTGATAGACATTTTCGGCTTTTGAAAACCGCGTTTAGTGAAGAATTTTAAGTCCTCTTCTCCGCTTTCACGCTCGTGCGCGCAAGAAACTATAACAAGCGTGACTGAAGTGTGAATAATGTGGTTAACTAACGTGATTAATAATGTCGTAACTCACGCTAGCATAATGTGGTGAAAACATGATTTTTTTAGTTTGGAGAAGACAACGGTCGATGTATTCCTGCTTGCCCGGTTGGATATCATAATGAAACAATTATAAACACAGACGGAACTTCGAGACTTCAGTGCTCACCATGTCATGAAAGTTGCAAAAATTGTCTTGCGAATAATCCGACACATTATGTTGATAATTCAGTCACAGCGGGATATAAACAATGCTGTGGAGATGCATGTGCGGCTGGATTTTATAGACTTGATAAGGGCTTAGAAAAAATGGAATGTCACAAATTGTGCCCAGAAGGTTATCATCAGGAACAGATGAACAAAAACATTACTGTAAAAGACACTTTAAATTTTTCTGAATAATTCGAAGTATAAAAATGCATGAAAATCTTTTCAGTGGGTGATCTTTGAAAAGCCGACTTTGAGCATATTTTACTGGGACAATATCTTTTCCCGGATCACCTCATGTATTTTTGAAATATAATTTGAGAAAAAGAAAATTTAGAAAAATGATATGAGAAAAAAATCGAGAAATTAATTTTAGAAAAATTTAATTCAAAAAAATTAAATTAGGAAGTGGTGAGTTAAGAAAAAATTTCGAGTAAAAATGTCTGTCATAGTTTCAACTAATTTATGATAATTCATAAATAATATTTAAGTTCTGGGGAATATGTTTCCAAAACTGTTGTTTCTCAAACTTAGTTTCTGTGAGCATTTCTGAATAGTATTTCTGAAAATTGGTTTCTCTGGGATAACTTTCTTTTCTTAAAATTTCTATCGAACTATTAATTGGTCAGTATTCAAATGCCATTAAAATAAAAAAAATTAAAATTCATGAAAAAATTCAGGCAATTTACAAGCTATTTTTATGAGATCAATAACCTTAAATAATTTGCGCTCGAAAGACTCAAATTTTTAAAGAATTTCATATTTTTATTTGAAATTTTCAAATATTTTTGCACCAAAAATACAAATATAGAAGAAAAATTATAAAAATTAAGAAGTTTCAGAAAATTATTCGGCAATGAACTTTGTAAATTATTTGAAAATTTGTTTTAGAAAAAATAAAACGTGAAATTTCAGTTTGAGTATCTTGAAAAAAGGATGAAGATCATTTCCGTTGTAAAGAACCTTGGACGGTTATAGCATTTCAAGACAAGCCCTTATATTATGAAAATTTCACCGTGGGAACCTTGACAGACCAATTCAATATATCTTCTGGTGAAGTCGAACCTCTAAAAACCTTCTTTAATTTGGCTACACTAGATCTAGACTTTTCAAAAGTTGAAAATCCAGTGGATTCTGATATTTATTGGTGGAAAGTAAGTTTTCACCCTCGAAGTTAAACAACGTTAAAATTCAACAGAGATATTTTTGGTCATTTTCGTGAAAACTTTTGAAAAAAAACATATCAAATTAGTCCATGATCGCATGAACTTTTTTTTTCAAAATTTTTCACAAAAAGCTAATAATATTTAAAATTATTAAAATATTTATTTTTATTTGACATATATTTTATTTGACATATTTTTTTTTGCAAGCTGAATTTCAGCTGCTGAAGGCTATTTCTACAAATTGGTTATTCAAATAGTACCCGAGAAGCCTTATTTGACTAATTTTTCATAGATTATATGTCAATTTAGAAACCACCATACCCTTAAACACCTCATTTTTTTCTATACATTTTCTTCATTTTACAACAACAGCAAAATATTAACCCCGCCCTATTATTAAATGAAGAATGTATAGAAAATTTGACTGATAAATTTTTCGAATCGACCTGCTTATATTATTACCATATTATATCATTTTTTAGCTAAAATTTGATTGGCAACTTGAAAACGAGATTTTAGCAGAATTAGTTTGGGAGCAGAATTTTAACCCTAATGAACTTCCTTTTGCATACAACGATATATCGCCTGCCGCGTTACTGGCGCAAAAAGACGCAACGACTGAAACAATTACAATAAGTTCATTCAACTTAATTTCTTGCAATGAAAAGGAGGGGATTGAGCATAATTCAAATAAAAAAATATTGTGGGCAAAAATATCCAGTCAAAATAAATTTATATGTTTATTCGGCTGTCTACCGTCGGGAAATTTTTTAAGATCGAACATTCTCAGATTTAACATTCATGTGAAATTTCACGCTTATGACACACTGAGATTTATTGAAGGGGTACTCGTCGGCATTTTTGGCAACCGTTTTGGATCGTTTCAGAATTGTTCATTTGAAAATTGTTTTTCTACGCAACTTTAGTAATTCAAATAATTTCAAATCAATTGCTGGTGTGAAGATGTGCACAGGATTTGCGTGGGTGAAGCTAGCTGCAAAAATGAGTTAACGCTAAAAT
>SCLH01001982.1:104296-137168 GCA_004367855.1 Oikopleura vanhoeffeni | reverse complement strand
GTTTTCGAGCGCAGTAGCAATTTCGGTAAATTGGGCTACCGGCACTTTTAGGGTGTCCACTCCTAGTTAACACTGGTAATTTCGAATCTATATCTTAACAAGAAAGTACTTTTTTTGCAATTTGAAGATAAGTGAGCGGAATAAAAAAATGTCTCAATAACAATTTTATGATTTATATACCGAATGTGTTTTAGCTTTTGGGGTTTTCTCCAGGGAGATTAAAACGCCCCTTAAATTAACTTACCAAGTCGCGCTCTGATTGGTTAAGCGTGAATCTCCTCGGTGAACACCCCAACAGCTAAAAGACATTGGGTAAGAATTTCAAAAAATTTGTAAAAATTAATTTTGTAAAGTTTCGCGAAATTTTAAATTTTAACCCCACTTCAAACTTTGAGCACCTCTAGAAGAAAACTAAGGGTCTTATGAAAAATATGACACATTTAAAACTATTTCTGAAATGTAACTTATAAAATACGTATATATTATCTTTTTTAATTATTTCTCTGTTATAAATAAGTATCTTTGCAACGAAATGTCAGTGTGCGCGGCACCTTTGATAAACAATGAACAACTCAAATTGACAAGAATTCCATCCTTACATACATGTAAGGTCTTTATGCGGTGAATCTTTTCTTAAGAAATCAAAAAAAAATTAAAATCTAATTAGCCAGTTATATTGCAAATTACGAAAACATTTTTTTCATTTCTACGAATGACCTGAACGTAAACGGAAAATTTTCTTCGCGTTTTATTGACGACTACTCAGTTTCCAACTTATTGAGAAAGGTAAAATTAATTTCGATATCATCAACGCGAGTTTTTAGCTGCTGGGCAAAAATTTACAGTCTCAAAAATCGTTTTCGTATTATCATTAACGAGTTTGTTACGAATCAAAAAATGATTTTATATATCTCATTTATACAACAAATGTTCTCGGAAGAATAAATTTATTCTCTTTTTACGGTTAAACATTTCAAACAAAAGTTATAGACCGTTGGAAAGCAGTGAGAAATGCCCAGCAATGACAACAATCAGCATGGACAACCCCCTTAAGCGCTTCCAATGGTACTATTTTCAAGTTGCTATGACACAGATTTTTACTGTTAAATGCTTTTGAAAACACCTCCCACTACGACGGTTCCCCCCTTGATGGTGGATTCTGAGAACGATAAGATCTATTCGAAGGATCATTTTTCGAAGAGGTCTTATCGAACTTAGAAACTACCAATACAATGCAGTTAAGGTGAAATGACTTTCATTTTTGTAGATAAAATATTTGTAACGTAGGTTATTTTTTTAACCAATAAGCGCGTTAGATTATCTTCCAGCCTATTGATGAGGTTATCAATAATTCATCTATTACTTAATTTCATTATAACGGTTTATTAATAATATAACGGTTTCACAACTAGAAATTAAAAATATAACTTTTAACTGTCGATGAAAAACTTCGATTTGAGTGTTTTAAATCACATTTTAAAATTGTCCAAAAAAACTTCCGTTCTAAAACACATCGTTTGGCCGCAGAAGCATTTTATATTAGCATTCTATATAAAGATGAATCGCCCCGAGTTAAACGAACAAAAACACCAAGAGCCTTTCAGACTTTTTGGAAAGTGACATGTATATTTTTTAGAAAATGTCAACAAACTCTTAACAAACTATAAAATCATATTTTTTAAAATTCTAGACTTCTAGTTCAAAAAAATTTTCTTTCTCATTCTGTACGAAAATATCTTTATTGTCTAATAATGGTTGAATATTATAAATACATCGAAAACGTTACCAAAACGCATGAGAATAATTTCATTAACATTAAATCTTTTTGAGTATCGCCCCATAATTGACCAATATGGATTACCGGACCTCAGAGTACAAATCCTGAATATTTGAATGATACAAACAACGCAAGATATTAGCACCCAATCAAAACCCTTGATTGCGGAATAGGCCGATTTCATTGGTCAGGTTGAGAAAGGATCAACCAATCAAATGCTCAGATTTCGCATTTTTCAAATATTTAGGATTTGTACTCTGAGGTCCGGTAATCCATATATACATCCAATTTTTACGCTTTTAAAGCGGCCCTTATTGGTGGAAAATTGTTCCATCTGGTTCATTCTGTCATGAGGAGTAATAATTTGAGAAGTAATCATGAGGAGTAATAATTTTGAAACATTACTATCTACAATTAAACACAAACTGCACGGTGAAAAAGTATATATAAAACCTGCATTTCGAATCGGAATTTCCGATCAGTAAAAATTTCAAGCCATCAGAAGTTCTGATTCAGAACCTAGAGACAAGACGGAAATTTGTAATCATTTTATTTTGTTCATTCCAGAAATATATCATTTTTTTCGGCCTTTGAAAATTCTAAAATTGCTGTAAAATACCAAATTTCAGCTTTATTTCTCTCTAGCGCCTCTCATTATCTCTCGTGTAAAATCTCGTCTTATAAGAACAGAAAAGTGCCTATTCATTAAGAGTTTCATTCAGCTAAATTTGAAAAATCAGAATCGACTCTTTTCATAGATTTTTGAATTGAGGTTTTTCGCCTGTTTTAAGTTTCCCAATGATATACATGTATATCACATTCGAAAAATTTTGCGAACGCTTTCATATCTTTGCTTGCATTTATTGATAAAAAATTATAATATTTTTTTTCTTCTGAATCCTATAAAAAGTCAGTGAATGAGGACTCGACACTAAACATTGCGTATTTCGAAGAATGGAGAGATTGCAAAAGTGGCCAAACTGCAGAACTTGCAATTGATGTTAGTTTACAAGATGCTATGTTGACAGCATTCAAAGGTATATCTAATGAAAGCGCTCGACGGACAAAGATGCCACGATGTCATTTTCAAATTTTATTGATTATTCTCATGGTGAAATGAGCTGAAATTAGAGAAACTTCCCCACCAGATTAAATTTTCAAAATTACTTACCTTGTTTTTTGACACCATCCTGAATCTTTTCGAATACGTATACATTTGGATACACAGTGTGTTAAAATTTTGCTCCTATTTTTCCAACTTGGACAAATCTTATTTCAACCCTTTGATCGGTTGAATCTGGAAAATACGTATGAATCTGGAAAATACGGTATTTGCCAAAATTGATCGTTTGCATTGACGGATAGCAAGTTATCCAAATTGGAAAATTAGGACCAAAAATCTTACATACTGTTAATAATATACAAAAATTAAGATGATAACCCGAGATAAACAAATTTATGACGAAAATACATTTGATTATTTATATTTATAAAAATTCTGATTGAGAATTGAATCAATCATATTGCAAAAGATTGACAATATTTTTCCATTCATTTTTTATGTTCATTCCGAAGATAAATATTTCAATATCTTAAATTCCGGAAGAAGAGACTATAATAGAAAAGAGAGATGCCACGCGCTTTGAAAACGCGGAGAGGATTAAGTTGAGTGTTTTTGCGAAAACTTTTTGATCACAGTTTTAAGCGTTAAACAAAGGATTAATTGTTTATAATTTCTAAGCAGAGGGTGAAATTTCGAGGGTTGCAGAGAAGAGACGAACGCCCACGCTCTGCGAAACCGTTTTTTTTAACCAATCATACATCTCATTCATACTACCCACTTATTATTTCATCACTTTTAAGAATAAATTATTGTTATTGACGGGTTCGTAGGAACAAAAAACTTTGGTTCCACTCATGCATTCTTTACACCCACAACCCCCTTTAAGTTATTTTTGGTTAATTTTTTTTGCAAACTTTAAGATTTTTTATATATCAATTTTAAGGTCTTCGAATTGGCCGAAATAAAGAAACAATCGCTCCAGACTCAACTGATTATGCGCTACACTTTCCAGTTATCGAAACATGGAAGGATATTATTTTTTACTCGTTTGGGCTAGATTATATGTATCGCGATTACCTTTTTCCTGCTTACTACATTCCAGAAACAGATATCATAGAATATGCGACGAAAATTCGACTATCAGTATGTACTTTCGATTTTTCATAATAATATTTCTTGAAAACGCAAAAGTGCGATTTTTAGGCTATAACGATGATCAATTTAAATTTACGGTTTCAGATGTATCCTGTTTTTGAAAATTGAAAGAAAAGAAAAATCGAAAATACAAATTTTTAAATAATTTTTTCAAAGGATTATTTGCTTTACTTTCAAAAACGGTAGAAATGATGATTTACCGGCTTAAAATTGGAAAACATGTACCCTTCCTGAAATATTCAAATATCGGCCAAAATCGATTTTGAAAAAAAATAATTATTTTTGACCTAAATTTCCAAAAATTGTCCCAAAAAGCACCTTCACATTTAACGGTTATTTTTTCTTACAAATTTTAACTGAAAGAATAAGTTTTTGTTTGAACAAAGTAAAAGTTAAGTTCGGGCTCCAAACTTCGGAGATAATTTAAATCATAAACTTTTTTGACAAAATAATTTTCGGCCAAACCTTTTTCGCAAAAAACTTCGTCAATTTTTTCTCTCATAATTTATTCGTGAAACAAAATTTTGTCAAATGCTTTTTTATCAAATTTATTTCAAGGTGTATGATCGGCGAACTCCTCGTATTCCTGAAAACTGGGCTCCTTGGGTTGGATGTGATGGTGTGTGTGGCGCTGGGCAGACAAAACAGAGAACTCGAGATTGTACCTGTGCTCAAGGTGCTGAATGTTTTGATTGTCCTGTTGAAGTTCTGGAAATTCAAAATTGTACCTCGACCAGTCTTTGCGATTTTGGAGAGTGGACAGATTATGGAAATTGTGTTTATCATTCAGGATAGGGAAATAATTTATCGGCAAAATGACAGTCTGTGAAAAATGAAAAATTTCAAAAAACAACTCTTTGTTGCAATTATCTCTGACAATCGCTTCCAGTGTAAATTTGAAAACTGAACCAAAAACTATTTAAAAAATTTCAACGAAATTTCAAATCAGTAAATATGATTTTGATAACTTATTCACAAGAAAAAAGTGATTGTTTTTCAAAAATATATTCTAAAAATTAATACGACCTTTCGTCAAACTGAAATCAAAATTTCGTAATTTCTTTGAAATTGAGCACCCTTAGTCAAAATTTAAAAAACATATATGGCGATCAAGCCAAGTCTCTAAATATTGATAAATTTGCATTCTTAATTTGAAAATACCAGACGAAAATTTCAAATATCATTAATATTCAATGCAGAAATATGTCAGTTTGAAGTCATCGCATTGTTTAATGCACCATTTCATGGAGAGGTTTTTAACCAGCCTCGAGAGAAAATAAAATTATATCTAAAATTTTTTTTCGAAAAAAAGTTATGATAAAGTACATATATTTATGTTTAAATAATTCATAATATCATTTTGGAGAATAAGGACAATATATTTTGATGGAGAAAACGACATTTTATATTAATAATACAAAAATATTATGTGACGAATTTTTCTAACGACACTATATTTTTATAAAAAAAAATCTAGATCGAAAAAACACATTCTTTTTTCTCATAAATTGTCTTTTTTATTCACAGCTAATCTTTATTTTGTTAACCCTTAAAAAAAGATTGCTGTCAAACTATCTATATCAAGTCAAATGAAGATGAAGTTGGATATTACAGCAAAATTTTTGTTGAATTTCAACCATATGTTTATTACAAAAAAGTGAATGCCGAACGTTATCTATTTCAGCACAAGTTTTTCGACTCCGTCGACGTGGATACAAGGATATTACTTTCAACAAAATGGGTAGTGGCTGATAGCTACTGGGATCCCAAGATTTTTTTCTTTCAAAGTGACGAAATAGAAAAATCATGTCCAGATAAAATGAAAATGTGGACAGTTGCAACTACTTCAGATGAAGTTTTCAAATCAACAGACGTTATTATTTCTTGTGCTAATACAGGAAAAAGTTTGAAAAAATTCATGACTTTGTTTTGATTATGACTTATCAAAGGCAAATAATTAAAAAAAAAATACACTAATTTAATTTTTTTATTCAATTAACGTATTTCTTATACATAAATAATTTTCATATTTTTAGCATTACAAATTTTTGAATTTTAGTCCGGTAAAATCGGAACTTTTTATTTTTCTGGTAGCAAATATGTGTCCCGCTCATGATCGGCTTGAAATTAAACCTTCTGCATACTCTATAAATGGGCCAGAGATGATCAAACGTGCTCATTGGTTGGTGAAATTTCATGGATAAAACATGTTCTTCACACAATGTCCTTTTTTATTTTATGGCAATATCAAAAAAATTATAAAAATAATAAAACGATATTGAAAAACCTTGAGTTTAACTCTCTCCGAAAAAAGCTAAGATCAGAATATAACCTTATAAGAACTTTTTGACACAAGAACAAAACGTTGGTAATCGTGTGTTTATACATCTGACTCTGTACTACATGAGTTGAAAACGTTACTTAATTTAATTTAAAAAATGTCACAAAATTTTTTGACCGAACTGAAATTTATTTCAAACTTTGTATAAGGCGGAAATCGTTGTCCCGAAAGTCACCCATTTGCTTATAATGATGGTTTGGACTGCTGTGCTAGTCCATTTGAAGATTTTAACGATTATTATGGGCGTACTTGTGATGGATCACCCTTAAGGGAGGTATAGTATTTTCTTCATGATTTTTTCTTTATTATTTTTCTACGAAATTTCTACTAAAATAATTTTCGATGAATAAATTTTTGACGAAAAAATTATTTTGACTAACAAAGTTTTCATGAAAAAAGAAATCGAAAAAAAAAGTTTTCGACGAAAAAATTTACACGAAAACGTGTTTGACGAAAAAATATTTTGACGAATATATTGACGAAAATAGTAAACCTCTTATTAGTCTTGAAAGTAAATGCTGCCTTAATGCTTACAAACATGTTTCCTTGACTATTCCATGCCCAGATATCCTCGACCCTGAAAAAGAAGGCGATAGTTGTTTGAATAACGCGAATGGAGAATCCGTTTCGAATGAATTTACGTTTTTGAAAAATTCCGATAAATTTTACAAATATTCCCATAGAGGATGTCCAGATGGGCTTTTCAATATTACAGATTGCGGTGAAAATTCTGAAATTTCACAGTTTGGAATTTGTCCGTCATGGCTGGACTGGGATTCATGGAGTGAATGTGCTCAGGAAATGATATACAATTATTTAACATTACTCATAAGGGGAACAGTATTTATTTAAGGCCTTGTTGGTCATTTTTTTTCAAATTTGTAGTCGCGACCACCGAATTCAAATCAACTACAAACGCAATGTATATCGCCCCAATTAGGAAATTGGCGCATAAATCTTATTAAAATAAATTGCATTCGGTGGTTGGATGAAACTGGCTCCGAGATTGAATAATTTATATAATAATTAAAACGAATTTGTGAATTTAACCTTAATTAGACAACTTCATAAGAAAAATTCCCTTTTTGAGTGTATGAAAAATAAGGTTGTTGCAGTCTTAAAACAATTAAATGGATTTTACCAATAAATTGATAATTTTTTATCATGAAAAGGATACAAAAGTCATAATTTCAGTCGATGGTGTTGAAACAGAAAACTATTATTATACTTGGAAGCGATACCGTGGCAGGGAGTGTAACACTTTTGATGATCAATGCCTGACAGAACCCGGATTAAAAAGATCGTTTTATGAAGAACAAGTTTGTGTTCATTGGCAAGCCTGGGGAAGTTGGTCAAGATTAGGTTTATTATTAATTATTATTAATTATTATAAATTATTATAAATTATTATTAATTATTATTAATTATTATTATTATTATAATTATTAATTATTAATTATTAATTAATTATTAATTATTATTAATTATTATTATTATTATTAATTATTATTAATTATTATTAATTATTAATTATTATTAATTATTATTAATTATTATTAATTAATTATTATTAATTTTATTATTATTATTAATTATTATAATTATTATTAAAGAATTTTTTGTGTATGGAACTTTCAGTTACATCTTGATTTTTATGAAAATGATGATTACCTGATATTAGTTACCGAATGAAAGGCAATCATTACAACTCAAGTTTTACGCCGATAACAACTCAAGCTCAATTCAACTTATTAGAACCAGCAAATTGCTGGTCTGGAAAACGAATGAGAGTCCGTGCATGTAAACTTAAAGACGAAATTACTGGAAATGATCTCCAGCAAGGTCAATTAACTGTAGGAACTGTATATCGTTGTCCTGAAACTCCGCTTGCTGATGCTGAATTTCAAGATGGCTCCGAGGTAAAATATTTCCGAAAAACAGCTGTTTTTTAAATATCTCGCCATTTTGTTCTTAAATTTTGCAATTTTTAGCTGAAAAAAAGTTTTTGCTCGTCGGTCAAAAATTTCAAAGGGAAAACTTTATAAAGAGTGCTTATTATCTCTTCTCGTCTAAATTGTACTTATAAATAGATAAGTCAGAATAAAAATTGGAGGTTTTGGTCATATCCCTTTATGACATTTTGGTTAATCTCAGAGATGTGGGCTGAAAATACGAGAAAGCGAGAAGGGGTCTCAGGAGTGTTAAGATTGGCTCCTTCAACCCACACCTCTTAGATTAATCAAAAGGTCATAAAGGGATATTGACCATTGGAAACGTGTGCTTATGAACAGACCACAGTATTTTATATTTCATTCAGATTGACACTGATCTATTTTCTTGCGTTTGGGCATCATGGGCAGCGTGGACAGATACGTGTACCGCACAAAAAGAGGTTGGGCGTAGATTAAGAACTCGAAATTGCCAAGATCTTGCTTTCGGGAGATTATCATATGAGAATCCTGATGATAAATCGGAGATTGCTGTAAACCGTCAAATACATTTATGCACTGTCAACGACCGAGATCTAGCTACGAGTTTAAAATTTTTGACAGAAAAGTTTTTCTTACGAATACAATTTTTGTCGCAAATTTTGCGACGAAGAAATAATTTGACGAACATATTATTTTGTCATAAAAATTTCAAACGAAAACGTTATTGACAACACTTTATTTAGACGACATGAATTTTTGACGAGAATTTAAGACAAAAATTGAATTTTCACGAGATATTTTGGACAAAAACATATTTTGAAGAAATACTTTATGACGAAAAAATTTTGACACGAGGTTTTCGTCATGATTTTTCTCGTCAAAACCATTTTGATTTTTTGACGGAAAAGTTTTCGATGTAAGACAATGTCTGACGAAAATATTTTTCGCAAAAAAATTATTTTGATAACAAAAATAAATTTCCAGAAAAATTTTTTGAACGCAAACGTTTTCAAGGAAAACTAATTGTGAACAAAATTTTTGTACAAACCAGTTTCTTGATGGAAAAATATTTTGAGGAAAAAAACAAGACGAAAAACCTTTTGACGAAAAATATTTCGCCGAATACAATATAAGACGAATAAGTAACCTCAAAAAAATCGGGCAGTTATATTATCACAAAATTCTAAACTCGTAACAAGTGGACTTTCAAGTGGATTCGAACAATGAGGTTGTTAGTCCATACGTTATCAGATGTGTCGGAGAAGAACTTCGGCTAACTGATAGCGGGGCATTTACAGAAAACGTGAATATAACAACCACTGGAAATTCCGAATTATCTAAAAAATATTGCGAAAAATTAATCGAATCAGAAACCATATACTGCAATATAGGTAAGAAGTCTAGTAGACTAACTCCTCCATAATCGTGGAACTTATCTTTAATCAAATCAGATGATAAACTGTCCAAAGTCATAAAAACCTGAAGAAATTATTTGGTCAAAAAATGTGGAAAACGATGAAAAAAACTCTAAGAAAAACATTCCATATCCCTTTATCACCTTTTGCATGATCTAAGAGATGTGGGTCGAGGGAGCCAATCCTGACACTACCCCTTCTAGCCATTCATGAGGCCGCTTCCTCTTCTTTTCAGCCCACATCTCTCAGATCATGCAAAAGGTGATGAAGAGATATATTTGGTCAAATTCACGATTTAATTTTGTGATTTTCCCATTTTTCAATAGTTAAAAACGGTAGAAGTTACTTAATTAACATATATTTTTATTCACTGAGTGAGTTCCTGAGGAAAATTGACTTTAAAATAGACTGAAATTTTTTTAACTAGCGAAAACCTCTAAATTAGAGCCGAAAAAAAACATATTCGGTATCTGCGCAACATTTCGAGTTTTATTTCTGATCTGAAATTTTTAGTCAATCGAAATTTTTTGCAACCTCGGACAGTCTATCGGATCACAACTGTTTAACTTATTCAATTTATTTTAGGTGTTGATAACGCAGTATTGGAAGCGAGAGCAACGTTGACGAAAAACAGTGCCAAAGCTGATTATTCCCCATTCTAAATTACTGTTACTATACGGATATTTTTTGTAATTTGCTGGAAATGGACATTTATATTTCACACTTATAGAATTTTGTATTTTTCAGATCTGATCGGGCCAAGAGGTTTCTCGACAATTCATAATTTTTATTCATAATGAATTAAAAACTTATCAAATATGGGAAAATTTCTGTTGCTGACAACATTTATTGTATCAAGTCACTGTCTAACAGGTAAATGATTATTTAACTACCTCAGCAACCGGCAAGACCGCCTAGCAGGCTTAATATTATGAATGATATATCAGAATATTTGAAGTTAAAATTTGTCTGAATCCAGACGGGCAGCATTGGATTGGGAATCCGATTCGTGATGTTGTTTCTGACTGAGATGTCTCATTAAGATAGATTATGGGTTGTATTATGAGATCAACATTTCGACTTTAATTTTGATTGTTTAATTATTCCCAATATTACACTAAGAAAATACTTTTCAAAAAAATTAAAATTTGTTTTTGAAGAAATTTTTTTCCAGCAAATGACAGTTTTTCTAAAAATACGTCTTTTTAATTTAAATAGACTATCTTCGCAAAATAAAACAAATTATTTCATTACATAAACAACCGGCAGGGCCACCTAGCAGGCTATTATGCTATCAAAAGATAGCACACTGGTATTTACGACACAAAAATTTTCTAATTATAAATATGATTCTTTTTTGAAAAATATGAAATTTTCATTTTTAACTTGAGAAATACTCTTTTATAAATATAAGTTAAATATTTTCCAAAATGAAACTAACTGAAAATTTTAAATCAGTTTCTGATTTTTTACGTTATTAATCATCTATAAAAAAATTTACTAAAACAATGGCCTTCAGATTTACCTTGCTGTCAAGAGATAGTAATTGATGGTAAATTACTCAAAGATAGAGGTGCAGGAAAGTACACAAAATCATCAGCTCAAATAAATGGTAGAACTTCATACAGTCAAGCTGGTGGCAATAGTTTTATATTTTACACTGGTGATTTTTGGGCTGTAGGGGAACAAACACAAAACGACGATTTTATTCATGAAGGCAAGGTGCATTTTTCTGAAACTTTTAAATAAAAAATATAATAGAATTTCGTTGTATGCAAATCATATCGAAGAACACAGAAAATGAGTGGACTATAATTAGGCAGAATTTTCAGAAAATCTAATTTTTAATAATAAATTTCAAATAATATTTCGTTGTTTAACAGTTATTTTCAATTAACAAAAATCGTTCAATTTGGAAAAAAACGAGCACCATAATAGTTCAAATGAATTGGATGTATTCAAAAATGAAGTTGTTTGCATTTTTGATTTGAAATTTAACTTTATTTACCAGATTGTGCTTTCTTTCATTTTTTTTAGCTTGGCCTACAAGGTATAATGTTTGATAAATTATTTTTCGCACTTTAATTTTATCGTTAATAAATTTTTCCGCAAAATATGAATTTATAAGAAAAATGTCTACAGCTACCGGTGGAAAACGATTATTTCTCCGAAGTTTCAATAACGAATTTCTGGTTAACTCTACTCATGTCTCACGATGTCCCTCAGATATCGGAGGATGGGCTATTCGAATTCCATTCTCAACAATTTGGACCTATGGTCATAATTCAATTATTGGGTGTTTACAAGGACAATATAGCGGATCGTTTGATGCAAAAAGTAGTAATATCCAATATGCACCAGGAGGTGCAAGTAAAGGGTAAATATTTAAATAAAACCCGATTTGATATTTTGTTTAAAAATTACCCTTGCATTTATGCGATGATATGTCAGCTGCATATCCTTTTACCAACGGAACTCCATCTCAAAAACGTTTACTATCTCTACAGCGCGTGTTCGAATTCCACTCATGTTGTCATAGTGACTGTCTTGAGTATGATTGTAGGCAAGAGTGCTTGATATTGGGACCGCTAAATTTGATCGGTTTGTAATCACTCAAGCAATCACTGAGACTATCACTAAGACAACATTAGTGGGATTTGAACTCGCGCTATAGAGATACTTAACGTTTTTGAGATGGAGTTCCGTTGGTTAAAGGACATATCGAAATTAATCCGAAATATGCGAAAATTACTGCACACGAGATCAAGAGTAACTTTAAATGGATAAGAAATAATTAAATTTAACCGAATTGAAATTGATATCTCGCTCACGCATAATATAAATAAATCGATTATGATGCCCGGATTAAAATTAAATCTTTTTACCTTATTTTTTTCAAACCAAGTTTTAAATCCGGGCGTCATGATCTTATCTTCATTAGTACTTTTCTAAACGAAAATAAATTCAGATTAGGAAATGCAAAAATTTCCAGCGGTGGTATAGCTACCTCATGGGGTGCCGCGACAAAAGCTGGCGGAGGTGCAAATCAAGCTCAGGCTTCTGGGGGTTCCGCCCAAACCAGTCAAGGACCTTTTGCCGGGCAAGCCGCACCAGTTGATCAAGATGATTTTGACACATCTGTGGACACTACCGTTGCACCGGTAACGGATAGTAGTGGCTTTCCGTCAAATGCGCCCCAGGTGGCGCTTGCGCCTGAGACCGAAATTGACGCTTTAGCTCTCAATTTCGCAGTCAATTATGGATTATATGAAGAAAAAGCAAAGGTCCGGGTTTCAAATGCCTTTTTCGGTGAAATATATCCTATGAACGCTTCACGGACAACTCAGCCGCGTTTATTATTTCTTTTCAAAATATTGCGATAAAATTTTTAGCGATTTCGCTTGAAAATCAAATGTCTTACAGAAAGTGTCATATTACACTTTTTATAAAAATTTTCGAGTGTTGTTGGGTGATATAAGAAAATATCTGTTCGAAAAATATTTGAAATTTTTTATAACAACACGAGACAAACTATTAAAAATCAAACTATTAAAAATTAAACCGAACTTGTCGATTAAAAAAAGGATGCGAATCGTAAGTTATCTTAATTTTCGACTTTTTTGAGGTTTTTTAATTTTCCAACTATTTGATTTGACTGCGAGCTTAATCCCCTGAAAAAATATCTAAAACTCGAAAAAACAGAAATGTTGCAGCAAGGTTTTTATCGAAGGTTCAAAAAATATGGACGGTCGATACGATAGAACTGACATATTGGTAAACGGAAAAGTAACTTATGAAAATGAAGTGACGGCAAGAATTATTGTTCATGATAGAACAAGCTTCATGGTAGGGAAAATTGGAGCGCCAGAATTTCCAATTTATAGTTCAGAAGGACAAGGAACAAAAGATTGTCCGGATCAAGTAGAAAGATGGACAGAAGTCGATAACGAGGGCCCAATATATAATCGATATGTCAAGGTAAATTTTCATGGTTATAAAAAAACTTAAAATTTGATGAAAGAGCGTTTTAAGGAGAAAACATTTTAGCGTCGTGACGCGTCAGAATAATTTCAAATTATTTTGTTTAAATGTAAGTGTACACATTATTTTTGTGTATACCTTTAAAACCTTTATTTCAAGAAATAGGATATGGACTAGGTAGCCTCGTGCTCAGTGTACACAATGATAAGAATTGCCTGAAAATGGTGTTTATAATTTTTTTGTAACATTTTAGCTTCTGTTTTTCCATTTTGGATAAATCACCGTGAGCCAATCACCGCGATGCTCTATTTCTTGTGGCCAATCAGTCGGTGTCAATCTGATTTATCAAAAATGAAAAAACGGAAGCAAAATTGTGACATACTGTATTATGACGAATGAGAGTGGCATTAAAAAAAATTATGGCAACTTTTTGAAATCTTTGACCAATCTCGGATTTAAATTTCTTTTGTTAATTTTTTTCATTTTGTTCAAAATTTATTGATCATCACAGGTTTGATTTTGCAATATTTTAGAGCTCGTGAGGTCGAAATTTTTAGGAAAATTAAACTTTGTTATTTATGTACGTTTCAATTCATTTAAAAAAATAGGCCTTTTTTTATGTAATATTTTAGATGTCGTGCTGGTTCCCAAAGCTTATTTCTCTGACTGGTTTCGTTAAACGTATAAATACAAACAAAACTACAAATGCAAAATATCCAATGGTCAGATTCTTTGATACTGGTTTCAAATCTGCAGATTCACACGAGGAGTTCGAAGAATTTTTAGAAGATATAAAAATTCTTCCAGAGTATAATCAATATATCCAAATTCATCAAGTGGATTGTACCAGAGATTATGTGACACCATTTTGCCAAGGATCAGATCATAAATATAATACATTTTTCATTTAAAAAAAATATTTTCTAAAAAAATGCCCGGATTTTTTTAAATTACGACAAAGTGATCTCTCTGATCGTTTTTCGCACGAAATAAAATTCGTGAGAAGATATTTTGGTGACATATAATGCAAGTTTGAATCAAATAAAATTTTGAGAATTATACAATAATAATTTATTTCAAACTAAAACATCTGAAAATATTAAAAAATTTTACAATATTGAACTGTTTTTAAAATAAAATATAAATGACTTTCAAGACAATTTTTGAATCATTTTGGCTTCATTTTCAAAGAAAAACTTTCAAAATAACCCATAATTCATGGGCCATAAATCATTTTTGATAAAAATTTTCTTAATTATTCTCAATTTTTCTTAATAAAACATTAAATTTTCCAAGTAAAAATTAAAAATCAATTTGACTACATTTTCGAAAAAAATTTCAAAACATCAACAGGTTTCAAATGAATTCAAAATTTTTTCGCAATAAAAATCAAAGATTTTCGAGAACATGTTCGATTTAATTTGACTCAATATTATGTAAATCATACTGAAAATCAGAATCTTATTTATCGCAACATATTTTGTGAAGATAATCATATTTTTGACCTGATTCAAGGCAATTTACCATTCATCGGTGTGCTTAACAATGGATCTCTCATGACGACCTACCAAGAATCTGAGACTCTTGAAAAATTTGTAGAAAGATCAATTTTAAAAGCGATTCCTGCGTCGCCTCCACGAGTTTGCTGCGAACTGCTCAGTATAACAAATGCAGGACCATGCGATGGAACATACAACAAAACTTCACTCATGGAAAATGACAGAGTGCTTTATAAACAAGTCGGTACAAAAATTTTATAAAATTTCCTGCAGACATTTTAAAACATTTTTTCTCTTATATTTTGGTATATCGTTTTCCCAACCTAAGGCCATCTAAAAAATGCTTACTATCTCTATAGCGCGTGTTCAAATCCTACTAATGTTGTCTCAGTGATTGTTTTAAGTTTGATTGTAGGCAAGGTTGCTTGATATTGGGACCGCCAAAGTTGATCGGTGTGATCACTTATAAAACATAAATGGATCGAACACGCGCTATGAGAAATAGTAAGGATGCTCAAGATGGACTTAGGTTAAGAAAATGATATTTGACAAATATAAGAAGCAGAAAGTCCAATTATTTAAAAAAAATACGTCAGGTTCGTTCACGGTTCGTAAAAAACGACTGAGCTATTAAACATCTTTTGTGAAGTAATAAAAAAAAGTTTGAATTGATTCGTTAGACATCAATCAACCGGTTTTATGTTAAAATGACGAAAAATAATCAATAAACGATATATTTCGTAATTTTTTTTTGTGATTGTCCTGTTTATTTTTGCCCACGCAGTTTTTGAAGCAAAATATATTTATAACCTTGTCTAACTGTTGGACTCCAACATCACTTCAATTTTGGCAACGTCACAGTTGAACATATTTTATGACTGATAGATTCGCTTTGAAACATAAAGTGCGTCATTATTACTTGAACTCCTCGATAGTAAATCACACCTATACACATTACTCATATTTGGTTGGGTAACTTCTAGTCCAAGAAATTTTCAAAAATTCAAACAATTTTTATTATTTTCGAATGAAATTTCTTCTTTTTAAAATTTACTTTTCTCGTTTATTTCTATCGTTCAATTATATTTGAAAGCCCAGATCTTGAGACCCAAGACTTGGGTACTTATAGTCTGCGGAAATCATTTCTTGAGTACATAAAAAAATAATAGGTTTTAAAATTATGTTTTTTGAGAAAAGGAACATATTTTATTTCATTTTTGAAACATATTAAACTCAACAAAATTGCCTTCAATTTTGAATATTTAAGAGAAACCTATAAAGAAAAATCGAGCAAATTTTTGAAGTAATCCGAGATAATTGTTCAGGTTGAAAATTAAATTAAAAAGCTTTTTTTTAGCATAACGGCAATAATTTCCTGTACTATGACACAAAAGATTACTGTATCGGAGCCAATCCAAAATTAGATTGCGAAGAACAAGGAATCCTAGCCCTAAACCCCGACGAAGCGTATATTTGTCCCCAAATGGTTCCTACTTGGTCCAAAGAAGGCGCCCTTGTCGAATGTCAATTTACACATGAAAAAGTTATAAATTCGAAAAAGCTTAAAACCTTACTCCAAGATTAGGGTGACCGCGGCATGAAGCATTTTGATCAAAATTATGATCAATTTTGAAAATTTCGAAAAATTCTTAAACCCGATTTAAGGGTATCCCGTCCCTAAATTGACAATATTCTCGATAAAATATTGGCGAAACACGGCTCGAGGATATTAATCAGATTAACAGTTTGTAAGAACTAGCCTTCAACTTGCGAAAAAAAAATTTGCCAAAACTTTTTTGTATGACCACACTCCTCACACATAAGCGGCACAGAACCACTAAGCCAAAACGGAAATTCCTACTCCTCTGAGGTTATATTTTGAAATAAACCTAAATTTAACATAACCTGTAAATTAGTATACAAAACTTTGTAGGAGCGCTTTTGTCGATAAGTGCTAATTTATTAAGAATACGTAAAAAAACGGTCCAAAATTACCGGTTTTTGGACTTTTTAAATCGGAAATCTATCTCCTCCTAGGTTAAATTTCAAAATTTACTCAAATTTTTGCAAAAGCTAGCTCTAAACAAACAGAAACTTTGTAGGAGCGTTTTGTCAAATTTCGACCCAAAACAAAAATATGAATTTTTCAAGGTCACGTGAAAAAATTTCCGAAAAAAAAATGTGCTTCGATTTTTTTGAAATAGGCTCAAAAGAAAGCTGAGGAAACACTAAAGAGAAAGTTGGCTACGTCAACCCGATATTTGAAGTTTTAGTGGCAAATTGACACAAACGTTATTTTTGAACATAATTTTGAGAAAAAATTTGAGCAAAAATTTTCGAAAATTTTTGTGTCATTTGGGTGTTTTATGCGTTCAAAAACATAAACAATTGATGGTGCATTTTATGACATAATAACTGCAGAAAAAGTAGGAACCGGGATACCCTTAAACAATGTTGGTCAATTTCGAAAAGAAATTTTAGAAACCCGATTTACAAAGTTTGAAAGATTTTAAAATCCGATGTTAACAATTTTGAAAAAAAAATCTAGAACTCAATTTTAATGATTTTTTCAGACAAATGTCTAATATCGCCGCAAAATTTTGTCTTGGACCTTAATTCGACTTATTTTTCGAAAAATTTCAGTCGAACCCTCGGAGGTCTATGAGGCCCGTCGGGCTCCTTAAAAATGACCCATTTTAGACCGCGGCAACCCTATTCAAGATCCTCTGAAAATATTTCTTGTTCGATTTTTCGATGGCTCATCGCGATCACATCAAACTCATCACATTTGGAAAGATATTGTTCATATATTAGATAAGGACATAACGTACAGAAATGTCATTCCATGGCAAATAGATTGTGTAGCAGAACCGGATTATTGTACTGAGCAAAAAATACATAAACGACCCGATATGCTGGCATTTAGGGCTGGGAAAGTATTTTCATATTTTACACAGAGGTTTTTAGTGCAGGAAACTGATAAAACTAGTATGCTCTCATATATTGAAGAAATTGGGGACATTAATCCATTGAAAAAACATGTTCTCCCTCCTTTGGCCGATATTTCAGGAATGAGCTATTGAATTTATGTTTTTCAAAGATAATTCACATGACCAAAATATATCAGGGCGCTAGAGAGTTCAAATTTGGCACTTTCAGCGATTTTAAAATTATGAATGTCGAAAACCAAAACTTGATAAAAATGATATATTTGAATATAAATTTTCGAAATAATTCTATCAAATTTGATGCATTTCTCAATTTTACCCGCGATTGGGTTTATCAAAATCTCGCAGCTCACATTTCGGTAAATATTTCAATCCTATTTCAAATTTTAATGTTTTTTCCTTGTTTTCGCAAAATTTTGTAATTTTTTGTGAATCTTATTTTTTTCAAAAAAGTTCTTATCAATATTTTTAAAAGTAGATGAATATACTTTGGGCAAAAATAAGGCTGTCCGCGATCAAAACTGATTTTGTCAAAATAATCGTCAAAAGTTCACAATTTTCTTAGACACAAAAATCGATTTTTACAAGTTAGTGTTTTTATAGTTCACAATGTGGCCAATAATAAAATTAACGCGTATTTTGCTCTTTAGCGTCAAATTGTTATAAAAATACATTCAACACTAAGTAATGAAGGATTCTGATTGGTTTTTATTTAAACCAATAAGAATCGAGCAAAGCCTTTAAAAAATATTCATAAAAAATAGAATTTTTTGAAACTTTCGTGCTTGTTTCCTTCAAAAATTAGTGTGAGCGGTTTTGAGCCTCATAATTAGGAGAAGATACTGCAAGTGCGAGGGTCAAAAAGCCAAAAAGATTTTATAATATAGGAATGCCACGAAAACAGTTAACTGTTTTGGGCCGAAAGAATAATCATGATACAAGTAGCGAAATAGGCCTTAAATAACAACTAGGGTGTCAACTATGGTAACATTAGTCATCGTGAATTTTGTTTTCGAGACCGCGGACAGTCTAGCTAAAATGTCAAATAAATGTATAGCCCAATTTTCAGCTTGTTGCGACGCTCTTATCATTGCTGGCGATGATACCGTGAGTGCGCAAGGTTATTATATCAAACAAAATATTACACGATTCGGACATGTGCATTATATTCAAAAAGGAGGAGATCGGGAAGTATTTTTTGAAAAGGATGAGTTTAATGTTGGACTCCCGTACTCCTCCGATTCGAACCGAATAAGTATGAGATCTGAAACAGTGATGAAGTTGATTTATAAATCATTGGGAAGATCTCCTTGCCCAAGTTAAGATTTTTAAAATAATTTCTTATTATTTTGTGATGATTTTAAATCTTGTTGTGATTATTTTTGATACAAAATTCAAATATTTTTTTGTTGTGTTATATTTGTTAAATAAATTTGTGTTACAAAATTGATAAAAAAATTAAAAAAAACGAGTTTAAATTATGATTTTTTTCAAAAAACGAGTTAAAATTGTTCGATAAATGTAACGAAAAGTAATGAAAAGGCGAGATAAAATTGTAAAAAATGTTATAATAAATTCCAAAAAAGAAAATGAAATCGTATCAAAAATTGTAAAAAATATTTATCATCCTGATGAAAAAAAAGTATGTTAAAACTGTTTTTTAAAAAGCGTATTTAAATTGTTGGTGGCTTTATTTACAAATTTATTTGATTTCTAAAAATTGTGAGGAAGCAAATAAATTAAACCAAAACGAAACAAAATTCTATTTTATGAATCTTATACAGTGAACTTTCACAGTATAAGCATCGTGGAAATGATTTTGATGAGTGGAATTATGACGGAAATGTACAAATGCATTGTTCTACAATTAAAGAACTAGATCAGCTGGCTCTGATCAGTGAACATACAAAAGAACAAAGTCTCAATATTTCAAAAGTTCTAGAATCACCAAGATTATTTTCGTTAGAGGATAATTATGTTGACGAAGATGAATGCGCTGATTTCATCAATATTCAAGGAAAGTAAAATAAATCTCTTCAATTTCCAGCAAAAACTATCGGGAATAGAATTCAGCATACAACTTTGGTCGACGAAATTTTTTGCATTTTTTAAATGCTATTTTTGCAAGAAATAGTGTGAGTAGAAGAAATTGCAGTACCAGTACAATACAATTTACGAAAAATCTATTTCTTTAAAATTTTTATGTTACATTTAAATTTCCGGAGAACTATTATTTTTGCGAAACGATTTTCTGAAAATTTGTATACTTTTTGTGACTACACACATTTCATAGCAAAAAAAGGACAAAACATGCGAAAACTATTGCATTTAATTGTGGAATCAAAATTTTTTTTTGAGTACTAACTAAAGACTAGATTTTTAAAATGTGGTTCGACATGTCGCGACATCCGTTTTTACGACTCCTCTTTATCGAAAATTTGAATTGCCAAAAAATCTAGAATTGAGAATTTTCAAATTGATTTGATCGTAAAAAACTTTGCAAATATTTTTTATATCATTCGTTGGGTTTCGTTGTAATGGACTTCGGCCAGTTTTGGGCCAAATATCTCAAAAACTTTGAATATCAAATGACCTTGATTAAATTTGATGCTAAAACAATTCGTACATTTGTTTTACTTGATTTGCAGGTTCTATGTTTCAAGATCGCGGTGCAGGAAATTATTATAAAATTTCTGAAAGATACAATGGATTTGTAGTTTATTTTAATCAACTTGTTCCCGCTACCGGTACTACTGCAGCACAAGGAATTTATATTTACTACCGAAAATCGGGCAATTTTCAGGGCTGGGCCGTAGGAGATAGAATTCTTTTCCCAGAAAATTTGTCGAAGTCAAGACTTTATAGAAATGATGGAGGGTATAGAACATTTGCTCGAATTTCGACACCCAATTTAGAAGTTAGTTTAGGGTGAACGCTATGAAAAAGGAGAAAAAACATAAAATGTTCATAAAATCATACCCAAATTTTCATAATTTCAACGAAACTCAACATTTTGTTAAATTTTTCCGTATTTTTATGAATGAGTTGAACAGAAAAATTTCGGCTTTTGTTTAAATTTTTTCAAAATTTCTATAAGTTGTTGACGATAAAAAATTTGAAACAAAATTACGAATAAATTTACAAAATTTAACGTTTTCTGTGAATCTTGAAATTACTTTTATTATTTTCTAAAAACCTGAAAGATGCTAACGCGAAACGTAGTTTAATAAAATATAATAAGTTTTCTGTTAACTTTAAATTTTCTTATCAATTTATATAACTTGTAACTAAAAAACAGAAAACAAGTTAAATTCATAAGTTGAAATTAAAAGCGTTAACCTCAGATAAGTTCTTATATTGAACGGTGTCCTTGTAATTTGAAAACTGAAAATCATTGGGAATTGCGGTTACCTTCGCAGAGCAACTGGGTTCCCAGAAAAGAAGATGGATGGTACATGGATCTTGGAGCAAATGTTAATTTCAATATAGCAATCTCATGTGCTAATCTCGCTAGGTTTTACAAATTAGCATTTTTCAATTTTTTGGCTTTTGACTTGGAAAATAACATGACGGATCATTTTGATGTTGTTAAAAAGACTTTGTGACTTAAAGATACCTTAGTTTTGTATGACCGCTCTTGTTCATACTTTGACTCATTAATTTTTGCAATCAAAGCACGGTTACGTAGAAAGTCATCGAAGCTCTTTTGATTCAAAAATTAATAAGGAATATTAAACTGAAATTTCTCAAATTGTTAAGCCGTCACAACCACCGAAAAAAATTGTATTTAACATTAGTTTCGATGGGTTTCAAGTTTGTTTTCTTCACTTTTCTCATTTGATTTGGAATCTCGATATTGGCGTTAAAATCGATTGAAAAAGTCAATGAATTGAAATTGGTGGTTGCATCTCAATCGCGCCAAAGCTGAACAATAAATATATTTAATTCAATTCAGACCTCTTTAAATGCAAACAAATTCGAGTGTTTCAACAAAATAAGACTTTCAAGTGGAGAATAAAAATGAATTCGGTGGTTGCATCCAAATGACGCCAAAACTAAATAATAAATAGATTGTACTCCAATTTAGACCTCTCTAAGTGCAAACTACCTTTTTATGACTGTTTTTACAAAGTGAGACTTTCAAGTGAAAATATTATATCAAAAAAGCATATTATACAAAGGAAGGTGGTTTTTTAGGAGCTATCTGGTGTTTCCGGCTTTCTCGTATTTGGAAACCCCCATATATTAGCAGATAGAGAATTAAATTCGGCCTGTAACGCCTGATTTTTTTCAGAATTTGATAACGGTTGACCGGTAATGGCGGATTTCCGGTAGGTCCATTTTTCAAATTGTTTCAATCAGGCCAAAATTCGGGTTGTAGACTAATACGAGCACAAGGAGTTCGAATCTGATTTCAGATTTTATCGATGACGTCATTATGAGTCATTTTGGGGTCACTTTAGGACATTAATTTAGAAATAGCCTTTATAGATATGAAAACTCGGGACTATAGGTGATTGAGTACCAGGAATCTAAATCTGATTTCAGATTTTACTTGTGACGTCATAAAGAGTCATTTTGGGGTCACTTTAGAATATTAATCTAGAAATAGCCTTTATAGATGTAAAAACTCGGATAATTATGAAATTGAGTACAGGGAGTTTGAATATGACATCATATTAAACCTGTCACGTCATTATGAGCCACTTCGTCGTCACTTCAAAAAAAATATTAAAAAGGGTGTTTAAGGGGGTAGGTGTCGCTTTTTGGTACCTTTCAATCACGCCTCAGAACAATTCTAAAAAAACCGACACCCACCTCCTAAAGATATGAAAACTCAGATTATTCTTTATTTGAGTACGAGTTTATCTTTTATTAAGTTAAACTTGTAACGTCATTTTAAGTTCAATTCAGATTTGAAAACGGGAATTTCATAAGTAAAAATGGATATCGATTTCATTGGCTAATCTTGCTGTGAATTGTTATCTTGACAAATTCTTTTTTCTCTATCTGCCAATATATCCCTTTATCACTTTTTGCTTAGAATGCGTAGCCACTACTCCTTTTAAGGTGTGATTTTAAAGTTGTGGCTACGCATTCTAACCAAAAAGTGATAAAGGGATATGGTGTCATGGGGTTTCCAAATACGGGAAAGCCGGAAACACCAGATAGCTCCTAAAAAAACCACCTAAGCTCATAACTTCCCTTTTTATTTTAAAACTTTCATTCAAAGAACCAAAGTGGTAGAACATTAACCATAAATTGAATGAAAATAATAAACGGAGGAATCTGTCGCTAAGAACCGCCCCTTGATTAAAATGTGAAAAATAACAAAACCAATCCTAAGAACGAAAAGATTCTCGAAAACGTCGCGACACAAACAGATACCGACGAGAAAAAGAAGCACCTGAAGGTGAATACACTGGTCCAACGCCTCCACCAGTTTATGCATTTGAACAACAAGACGCAATTTTTATGCAAGCACAAGAAACATTGTCTGACATGTCCGCCAGAGTTTCTGCAAATATGGACACTTTTGATGCAAAATTTGAAGCCAATACTCAGTGGCTACTAATGCAAGCACAAAAAGATAAGGCTGGTTATCAAATCTGGTCGACTTCATTTATTCTAAATATTATTAATATATTGAAAACGATATATGCGATTATGGTCTTAATCGGAAAATGGAAGATTATAGATTAATTAAGAAATAAGAGCCAATAACAGCCGCGCAAGTTAAACAAATAACTCAATCACTTTCTAGAAGTTTTTAAAAATTAAGCTGAAAAAAAAAATAAAACACAACAACTAATTTGTTTTTAAAAGC
Organism: Oikopleura vanhoeffeni; assembly: GCA_004367855.1. Classification (NCBI taxonomy): domain Eukaryota; kingdom Metazoa; phylum Chordata; class Appendicularia; order Copelata; family Oikopleuridae; genus Oikopleura; species Oikopleura vanhoeffeni. The sequence continues at coordinate 113,231 of SCLH01001982.1, read as the reverse complement.
AATATGAGGAGGAAATGATTTTCCACGCTCGATCTTGAAAGTATGAAGTTGATTGTATTTGTCTGTATAACCTATTTTCAAAAAAAAACATTATTTTAATGTCAAGCAAGTTATATTCAAGCAAATTATATCAAAATATATGGCAATTTTTACTCTCATATGAATATTTATTCATTTTTTTAAGGTCTTGATCTCAACAAATTTACACCCGAAAAACTATCCACCCGTTATTTACGGCAGTTTTAGTTATTTTTGAAATTTTTATCTCCATGAGACGTCTAATTGTATTTCCGTTATATGATAGATTTTGATTGGTCTTAGTTTCAACCAATCAGAAACGGGCTAAAAATTCAAAAAATAAAGTTTTTGTCAAACTTCCCATGAGACATGCTTTAATTTTTGTAAAAATGCGTATTTTTTTGTTTGTCTGCGGACAACCTAGTTTGAGATATTTTAAGAATATGAATTTATTTCACAAATAATCAGCCAAAAATAGGAATATTTGCTTGCACCACTTGCAGATAATACTGAATCACTGAATATGGATCCCGGACCATCTACTGATTCAAAAGGTGGATTTTTACAACCCTCAGCTTTCACAATGGTACAAGAGGCTGGTAACACAGGGGCACCTGAAGAGTGGATGAGTGATATCGGAGGAAGCGACACGCCACCTTTACAAGAGACTACATTAGGTGAATAAAAATAAATTAACTATTTTTAACACATCAATTTTTTAATATTTTTTTTAACTAAATTTTCCTTATTATATTTTTATGCCTTTTTTATGAAAATATGGAAAATTACAAGCATTTTGGTACTCGTTTAATTTTGATACATGGCTTGAAATTTCTTGATTTTTGGGAATTTAAAACACGATTTACAGAAAAACGAGTCAGAAATTTAGACCAAACTCAACTTGGTGTTTTGCACGGACTTTTCAGCTGCACATTTATCTAAGTTTCGAATGTGTGACTTTTAAATCCAGGGAGGAGATACATTTTGATTGAGACCCCTAAACAAGGGTCAAAATACAGTTTCTTGCTGATACTGAGAGCAAATTCAAGAATTTAAAAAAAAACTCAACTTGGTGTTTTGCTCACGTTTTGTCCGGTTAATTTGAGTCATAAATCATTGTTGTACCCTAAAAACTCGGGGAGGAGATACATTTTGAAAAAATAATTCCGTTATTTTTGTAAGCACGTTTCTGATTGGACAAGCCATCCGTCACTTTTGATTTATTTTTAAGATGCAAGATTTTTGTTCACATATATCAGAGAGAAGTAATGTTTGGTCCGACGATTTGTACTTTTGCTACAATTGGTCATTGAAAACCCTATTTTTGACTTAAAATGCGACGACCGCCCCCTTAAGAGTATAGCCCCCTTAAGAACCCCCTTCAGAGTATTAAGGGGGTCGGTGCATTTTGGCAGATTTGCATTTTTTCAATTTTTTTTGTCTTTATGGGAAACTTTTTGCCACCTCATAATTTTCGAATAAAAAGTATTTCAAACGTAAGTTGCCACTTTTGAGCTCGCTTTGTATAATCTGTTTTTTCTCAGATAGATTATTTTTACTTAATAAATCGTCTTAAAAATAAACACTCTAAAAACGCGCCTTTTGTACTTTAGGTGTCTAAATTACATTAAAATTTCTTTTTTATTAATTAGAAGCTTCAAAAAATGGTCTCGATCACCATCGAAAATTTATATAATTTAATTTTATATGATTTCTACGTCAAAATCGAAAATTAAAATTTCCTAAAAAAGACGAAANACAAAACGTAGACATGTTTAAATATAGTTAAAGTAGGCATTTCTAATATTTTCAGCTAAGGATTCCAGAAAAATTTTGAACCAGAAATGCGGAAAATTTTCAAAATATTTCCAAAAAGTTTCGACCAAAAATCTCAAAAAAGTGTCATATGATTTTTCAAATAGCATATAAAAAAATATGTGATCGCCTACGCGAAAAGTTGAAGTAGCCATATTGAAGAGTATTTTTCGTTGATTTGAAACAACTAATGCAAAAAATATTTGAACACAAAATAAGGCATTTTTTTGATAATGTTCGGTACTTTTTTCAAAAATTTCTTCATATCCGCGGATATCCGTATCTGTCAAAATGCACCGACCCCCTTAAACCATTTTTCTACCCACGAATTTGCTGTAGAATGTTAACCACAATAAATTTATTTTTGAGATTAACTATAACTATACAAAATTGTCTGAAATTTTCAAATTTCAAACTAAATTGGATCAATTCCCTTCGACTGAGAGCAGTCGAAAGACAAAACAAAATTTAATTTTGAGCTCTCCACTGAAAGTTAGGCTACGCTTCATACTAACGACTGTGACAGCTTAGTAGAAAAACATTTTCTACCAAAAACATCTGAGAAAATATTTAATCGTACGGGTATTAATAAGATGTCATTTAAAATTTCATGACGAAATTTTTCTGTGAAATGAGAGCGTTCCAAAAACTGAAAATGATTTTTTTCAGAACACCCTTGTATCACAAAACTACCGATTGACATTTATCGACTTATTATTATGTTTTATAAATCAAGTCACTGATGCAGAATTTTTACTGAATTAAAACTATATTTTTAAAAATTAAATCACACTTATACTTTGTGAATGCACGGGCTTTTAAGGTGGGTGTGCCGAAATGATTTTTTTCAGAACACCCTTGAGTTACAAAACTAACTATTGACATTTATCGACTTATTATGATGTTTTAAAAATAAAGTCACTGATGCATAATTTTTCAGGGATAAAAACCATATTTTGAAAATTAAATCAAACTTATACTTTGTCAACGCGTGGGCTTTTAAGGTGGGTATGCCGACTTTAAAAAAATCACAAAAAATAATAACTTGAAATGCAAAAAAATAAAGTTTGATTATTTAAACTCAGATATGACAATGAATAAACCTCACTTACCGATAAATATTACTCTTGAAGTTAATTAATCAAAGCTTTACCTCTTTTTTCGATATTTCTAGAACTTTATAAGAAAGATTTTGAACTAAATAATGGATTTTTACTATGTAAAACTATACCTATAATATAGTATTTTATTAATATTTTTTGACTTTTATCCAGTTTGGAATGAACACATCTGCTTGGTCCTAATAATCGACTTCTAGCTCGACGGGATCCTATCATATAGCCAAACACAGCTGACCAATCATACCTTCTGAATTAAACCCTATTTATCTCGAACTATGATTTTTTTTTGATTATCAACTAAAAATTCATAACAAAAAAAAATTAATGAAAAGATTACAAAAAAGATTGACTTAAATAATACTCATCGTAAAAATATTTTGAAATATATGTGGTGAGATAAATATTCAATGATTATTATTTGATTAAAATGCAATATTTGACAATGTCTTGGTTTTGATTTACAGACAGAAATAACGACAATGTTACTTTCATCACTTAAGGAGTGTCCGTTTTGAGCTTGTTGAAATCAAAATATTATTGTTTAAAAAACAAGTTTGTAGATATTTGTTTGAACCTTTTTCCCTGGTCGTAACTCCAAGAGCGGATGTGTGATAGTGATTTTATGATTTTTAGAAAAGAGCCCGTACAATTTTGTACAATTCGTGTGTAATGAGGTAAGAACTTATTGCTGTGTAATGGTTAAACAAGAAATTTTTAAACAAACGACTACTACTCTAACAACAATTGATCAATAGACTCTGACACATAGTCTATTAGTCATAGACTATGACTCATGGTCACTTCATAGACTCGAAAGCATGGTACAAGTATATCCCTTATTCACACTTTTGTTAATATCCCGGCCCTNAAGCGCTGCAAAATTCTAAGAATTATGGCTGGAGAGAAAAATTCGAAAATGTAACTTTTTAGAGAGAGTTATGACCGTTAAAATCGAAATTTTTGTGCATCAGTCATAGCATGGGGTTATTTAACCGGAAGTTTACAAGATTTTTCAGATCGGACGTCGGATTTGACAACAACAGATACCTAGCAGCTCGCATACAAATTTTCAAGTAAATCGAATACAAATAAATCGGTCGGCTGGTGGTTTCAAAAATAAATTTCCAGCATTTGTGATAAATTTTATCGTATTTTGGTTCAATACTAGAAAGTACGGCATTTATTTTCCAATAAAGCCGATTTTTATAAGCCTCGTATTAAAAAAGACAGTGATGGCTTATCCGATTCCAGAAATTTCAATTGGATCTGACAGCCAAAGAGTTCTTACGTGCCCTTGACCGGGTTTGTAAGGAACCAGATAACCGGTCAAATCTTAAAACCCCGGTTTCTCGAGAACAGGAATATATTTTGGTTTGATTTTTTCATCAAATGTCTTGAAAAATATTTGGTGTAATATGACCCCATTAGAGACCAAACAAGAATTTTTGCTTTCAGAACAGTTATGATCACTTTTGGGTGACTGGACTTTATATGTCATTGACTTTTTCACCAAATGAATTGTAATTTTTCGGTGGACATCATCAAGGGTCAAATTTTGTAATATAACACTGATGGGATCAAATTTCAAAATTGCTTCTATGGGGTCATATTGCACTTCAGAAGAAAGATACTTTTATTGCGATTCCAGAAATATACACAGAAAAATGTTTTGTGTAATGTGACCTCATTTAGGCAAAACAATTGATAATAAAAGATATTCGATAATTTTCATTTCAAATGATTTAGGTCGTATTCAATTCAAGATGGCCGATAGAAGAGGATTTCATGTTTTTATTCAATTTTGTTGAAAAATGAGCCCAAAATCCGCCGAGGGCCGATAAAAAGGGGATATTATGTTTTTAATTTAATTTTGTGGAAAAATAAGCCCCAAATCGGCCTTGAAAAAGAATGAGCAATTCAAAAAATTCTCAAATTTTAGGCAACGGTTTCAAATTTTGGAAAAAAATTGTTAAATTTTCTATAAATTTTTTTTNAAAAAAAATTTATAGAAAATTTAACAATTTTTTTCCAAAATTTGAAACTGTTGCCTAAAATTTGAGAATTTTTTGAATTGCTCATTTTTTTTCAAGGCCGATTTGGGGCTTATTTTTCCACAAAATTGAATTAAAAACATAAAATCCCCTTCTATCGGCCTTCGGCCGATTTGGGGCTCATTTTTAAACAAATTTCAATAAAAAACATAAAATTCATTAATATCTGTCTTCGGCCGATTAAGGGCTTATTTCTTAACAAATTTAAAACATACAATTCCCTTTTTATCGGCCCTCGGCGGATTTGGATTCCTTACAAACCCGGTCAAGGGCACGTAAGAACTCTTTGGCTGTCAGATCCAATTCAAATTTCTGGAATCGGATGAGCCATCTCCGTCTATTTTACAAAATTTGACCCTTGATGATTTCTACCGAAAAATTACAATACATTTGGTGAAAAAGTCAATGACATATAAAGTCCAGTTACCCAAAAGTGATCATAACTGTTCTGAAAGCAGAAATTCTTGTATGGTCTCTAATGGGGTCATATTACACCAAATATTTTTTCAAATATATTTTCGGAATCGCTATGAAATTATCTTTTTACTGACGTGCAATATGACCCCAAAGAGGCAATTTCCGTTTTTGACCCCATTGGTGTNTGGACTTCCGATTTTGTCAAGTACTCTACTAGAAATATGTTCGGATATCTTAGATTTTATTTTCAACTTTTAAAGCCTATTACTAATCTAAGAAATTTCAAAAGTTGCAAATATTGCCTTTTGTGAACATATTCGGTCGAAAAGTATTTTTTTAACTAGTTCATCATGAAAACATCATATTTACATGTTTTATTTTCGGAAGAACATCGTAAATACTATGTGGAAATTGTTTTGGTTATAATGATACAGGGATAATGATACCAGATGTCACTGTTGTGAATCTGAAACAATTTAAATTTTATCTGCAAAAGTTTTTACTTGCTGATGCGAAAGCGAAACGTTGCTGATATTTATAAATACAATAATTCATAATGGATATTTTTAAATTTTCTCTTTTTTTACTAAACGGAGATTATCGGGTAAGAAAGGCGAAAGAAAAATTCAAAATTTAAATGGTAAAAAACATTTATTAATTTTTTGAAAATATATATGACTTTTTTTTGAATAAAAATTTTATTTAATTTGAAGACAGTTTTGTGACGAAAAATAACTTCCCTCACTTCTTCTAAAATACGCATTTTATGTTGACAGATTTATCAGTTTTTATTTGTCATAAGCATTTTTTTTGAAATTTTTTTCGAAAATTTCCCATCGCAATATTGTAAAATAGAGGCAAATCTCTAATAATAAAACTCAAAATATCCTTTAATATATCAACCTTTATTCGACAACAGTTAAAGTCCTAATGAGCAGAAATGTTTCAGGGAGAAACTGGTTTGGTGTTGAGTGTCTATGACAGAAGATTGTTGTTAAAAACAATCTTCTGTCATGACAAGAGAAAGTAAATGACACAGATTGCTTCTCATGCAATCTTATGTCATTCACATTCCTCTGAAATCCACAGTCACCCCCTTCTTGAAGCACAATACATAGAAGCAGAAAAATAAATGGTACAGTTTAACATTTAAATTTGAGCTTGTTTTTCGATAATTGAAAAATCATGATCTCCTTCTGAAACTGCACCCAACCTTAAAACGAACGCAAATGAGGTATTTTCTCTATTGTCACCCTCCCATAAAAATATTGAAATAAAATAATTTTGATAAAATGTATAAATTACAGTGTGACAAAAGCTTTAGGTTTTTTTGGCGGTTTCTCTTCATAAATCACAGTCTTTTTGCTCTGAGCTGCAACCAACTGTCAAACAAACCTCAAATATGAACTTTATTGTCACCNTAGGTATATGTTGTTGTCACATCCGACGTCTGATCTGAAAAATCTTGTAAACTTCCGGTTAAATAACCCCATGCTATGACTGATGCACAAAAATTTCGATTTTAACGGTCATAACTCTCTCTAAAAAGTTACATTTTCGAATTTTTCTCTCCAGCCATAATTCTTAGAATTTTGCAGCGCTTCTTTTAAGCCTAATATTGTACTGATTAGAATTACAAAATTTTGGTCAATTTTGAATATTTTGGAAAAATTCTAGAACAAGATTAAAAAATTTTTCAAAAAAAATTTTCAGATTATAAAACCGCTAAAAATATACTGATTGGCTGTTATGAATTTTTTATGTATATCCTTATGATCGTTTTAGAGCTGACCGGTGACACCCTACTTGTCACAACACAGTTCTAAAAAATTCTGATAATTTTCAAATATGATTGGCTTAGCTGTGTTTGGCTACTATGATAGGATCCGTCGAGCTAGAAGTCGATTTTAGGACCAAAGCAGATGTGTTCATCCAACTGCATAAAAAGTCGAACAATATTAATAAAGATCTGATATTATAGGTATAGTTTACATAGTAAAAAATCCATTATTTGTTCAAAAATCATTGTCTAATAAAGTTCTAGAAATAGCGAAAAAAGAGGTAAATGCTTGGATTAATTAACTTCAAAGTAATATGTTACGGAAGTGAGGTTTATTCATTGTCAATATCTGAAGTTTAAATAATCAAACCTTTATTTTTTGCAATTTCAAGTTTATTATTTTTGTGATTTTTTAAAAGTCGGCATACCACCTTAAAGCCCACCGTTGAAAAGTATATAGTTCGCTTAATTTTAAAAATATGTCTTTTATACATAGAAAAATTATGCATCAAGTGACTCTATTTTTAAAACATCGATAATAGTCGATAAATGTCAATCGTAGTTTGTAACTCAAGGGTGTTCTGAAAAAAATCATTTCGGTCACACCACCTTAAAAGCCCCGGCATTGACAAAGTATAAGTTGATTTAATTAAAAAAATATAGTTTTCATTCAGTAACAAATTCTGCATCAGGACTTGATTTATAAAACATTAATAATAAGTTGATAAATGTCAATCGTAGTTTTGTGATAACAAGGGTGTTCTGAAAATAAAATCATTTCATTTTTCGAACGCTCTCATTTCACAGAAAAATTAGTTTGAAATTGAAAATTTCAGACAATTTTGTATGTTATAGTGAATTCAAAATAATATATTGTGTGTAACATTCTACGCAAATTCGTCGTGGTAGAAAAACGACAGACTGTACAATATTGTGGATTTTGTGAATTGTAAAAAAAATTTTTATGATTCTTTTGAAAATAGTTAAAAAAAAATTTTAGAAAAAATGGTTTAAGGGGTCGGTGCATTTGACACAGATACGGATATCCGCGATATGACAGGAAATTTGAAAAAAGTTCGAAATTATCAAAAAAATGCCTTATTTTGTGTTCAAATATTTTTTGCATTAGTTTGTTTCAAATCAACGAAAAAAACTCTCAATATGGCTACTTTAACTTTTTCGCGTAGGCGATACATATGTTTTTTATATGTATTTGAAAATCTAATGACAGCTTTTGAGATTTGGGTCGAAACTTTTTGGAAATATTTGAAAATTTCGCGCATTTCTGGTTCAAAATTTTTCAAACTAATTTTTCTGGAATCCTTAGGCTGAAAATATTTGAAATGCTACTTTAACTATATTTAAAACATGTCTACGTTTTGTCTCTTAGCTCTTGTTTTATACTCTGAATCATACTTTTTTGAAATGAAAAAATGACAGTTTTGCGGCGAAAATGTAATTTTATGCCTCTTTAACAAAACATTAAAAAAAATTATTTCACCGAGACTTGCCTAATGGTAAGCCGACTGCGTTCACAGGTCACGCAATTTAATCAATTTAACTCATGAAATAAATATTTCTCGAATGTGCTAAAATTCGTTTTTTTTTCGTCTTTTTAAAGGCAATTTTAATTTTCGATTTGACGTAGATCATATAAAATTAATTATATAAATTTTCGATTGTGATCGGACCATTTTTGAAGCTTCTAATTAATAAAAAAGAAATTTTAATGT
>SCLH01001982.1:66592-104281 GCA_004367855.1 Oikopleura vanhoeffeni | reverse complement strand
TGATTCGGTAACAATCTCAATTGTTGGATTGGTCTTGGGTCCGCTTTATTCCACTGCAAGCATGTCCTATTCAAAAAATAAAAATATCATTTATTTATTATGAACCCGTTACGCTTATATACTGTCATAGTTGCCCCGGGCGATCAATGAGTAGTTAAATACTTTGATTAGCAGAATTCGTGTAGTTTCAAGGAATTGTCTGTCAATGAAAATGAAGAAAAATAAACAAAAAGAACAAGTTTCCCGAGAACGCAAAAATTGAGCGAACGCGACTCAAATACTTCAATTTTCGGGTTATCTTATGTATGATTACTTCTCTGTTAAAATCTCGAAAAATAAACACCCAAAAAATGTCTGTTGATATTGCAGTCGTTCTAATTTGAATGAATATAAATCATCGTGATACATCCCAGTAATAGAAAAAATAAACATTGTTGTTCAACACACACAACACACACACACCAATAGTTCCAGCACTTCGGGGACATCTATCACTCACTTAATTTAACAATCACAAGTTTCAGAAAACACACAAAAACTTATCACGCAGTATCACAAATTTATCACTCCAGATTCACAAAAAATTTATCACTCAGTATCACAAAAATTGGTATCACTTAGTATCACAAAATTCACGAGGAATTTAGTCACGTCACAATTTTCACACAAAAAAATCACAACAATTATATCACAGCAGTTTTAAGCACTCACAGTTGTTCAACACTCATAGCTTCACAAATCTCACGAAAAAAACATTACTCACTCACATTCACAAAAATCACAACAATTTATGCACAGATCTCACAACAATCATAGGTTGTCAGAACAACTTCACAAAAATTTATCACTTCAGTTCCACAAAGCTTCACCAGAAAATTTAGCACTATAATTTCACAAACAAAGTTCACAGCAATTTTTTCACACCATTTTCAACACTCAGTTATTTAGGAAAAACTCACAAAAATTTTTCACTTCACAATTTCACAAAAAAAAATCACAGCACATTTTTCACAACATATTCAAACTTAGTTTCAGACAGAACTCACAAAAATTTCATCACTCACACAACTTTTAACAAAAATTTATCACAGTTGTTCAACGACGCACAGCTTGGTCAACACTCGCAGTGTTCAGAAAACTCAGCAAAATTAATCACTCAGTATCCACAAAATTTATCGGCGTGATGTAATCCACACTCACAAAGTTTGGTCAACATCACAGTTTCAGAAAAACTCACAAAAATTTAAACCTCAGTTCACAAAGCCTCAGCAAAATCACAACAATTTATCCGCAATGTTAAAACACCTCACTCTTGCAGAAAAACACACAATAAAATTTATCACTCAGTATCTCCAAAAAAATGTAGTCACTCAGTTTCACACCATATTTTATCACAGTTGATCAAACACTCACAGCTTTCACCAAAATCTCAACACAAAAAATTATCACTCACAATTTCCACAACATTAATCACAGTTGTCCAACAACACAGTATTTCATTAAACACTCACAAAATTTTCCGCTTCACATTTCTTCAACACTCAGTTGATCAACACTCACGGTTTTCACATCACTACAACAATTTATCACTCCACAGGTCGTTCAACACGTCCACAGTTTGAGCAAGGCTCACAGTTTGAAAAACTCACCCGAAAATTTACCACTCATAGTTTCACAAAACTTCAAATCGTCCAATACTCACAAAACTGTGTGTGGCGTATGAAACCTTTCTAAGCCAACCTTATCTAAAAGTATTTGATTTGTATATATGAGATTTTAAGCTTGCTTAATTTGAATTCACATGAAGGATAATCATATCCTTATTGGTCTAGATTTTAAACTGATTATTATTTTTCCAGTGATATAAAAATTCAATTTTCTGCGTGTTAATTGTAAAACCTTTTTCGTAGCTTATTTTCCAACTTCAGGAGAATAGCCAGGTCTTTTCAAATTCGGTGAATGTGCATGAGGAAGATTAGACGATCACACTGTTGCGATACTGCTGGATGAGAATGATAACAAATATCGATTGTGCCTGCATAATTACAGTTCCAAACATTGGAAATTTAAAGAAACCTCAAAATAAGTGTGGGTAATCTTGGTTTGGAATCTCTTGCATATTGGCTTCATTTTTATCAATGCATGATTAAAAAATTTCAATTATGGCCGAAATACACGGATTTTTTAGCAGGAAGACAAAGAACAGGTAAAAATATAGTAAGTTCTCGACCAAAATAAATATTATCCTTTTGTTAAAATATTTTACTAAATAATAAATTTTAAACACCTAAAAATACAATTTTGCACAGTTGATTTCAGTTGCTGTCATTTTCGGTTATCACTGGGCAATTTGCTGTTACTCCTATCAACATTGCTACATAATGTATTCACTCAAATTCGCGAATACTGTAAAATTTGGATTTCAACAATCAATTATAGACCAAGTAGAGACCACTGCCTCTCGAATTGACGTTCAGTTCTGTATTATGAACCCGATCAACTATCTGAATCTGACAACGAAGAATTATACCCAACTGTCTTTACCGCTATCGAAAACAGCATTAACGAAATCGAGTTGGTTGAGAATTAGGTTGATAGCACATTCTAAATATCACAATTTTGTGTGGTTTGTGATACTCAATAATTTTAAAATAACCATTTCTTAACCTTACGCCGAGATTATCAAATGGACTGATATTATACTATGTTTCATAAAGGCAAATCGGAACAAAAAAATCATTTGACATGTTAAATGGACCAGATGCACAACTGGTGATATTTATCACAAAACCTCTCAACACCACATTATTCTCAAACATCCCTTCAACCAACATTATCTCAAATGCACCTGCCCATATTTTTGCCAAAAAACTCCTGCTTTTCCTCACGATAACATTTATGAAATAAAGCAAATCATCCAAAATTACTTTTTTTTGTTATTAGCACAACGGAACATCAGTTCAATAAATTAACAGTTAAAATTGATTGTCGTATCTCGTAATATCTGACAAACATAGCTCAAATATTCAAAGTTATATGAGAAATAACTCAGACTCACAGTACCGGGGTGAATGCGCGCTGTTTTTGGCCCTCCAAAAAAAGCGGGCCATTACCTAGTACTCTGTCTAACTCATGTGGCTGACCGAAAAACATCTTTTACAATTCTTTAACTTTCAGTTAAACCAGGTAGTTTTAAAAAAATTATTATCTCTGTTTAAATATGGTCTCAGACGGTTTATCGTTTATATGGACAAATTTTTTTAAATCAATATTCCTGATCAAATTTGTTCTATTTGTTTTATTTCCTTCTGAATAAACCCCTATTTATCTCGAATTATGATTTTTTTGGATTATCAACTATTTGAGAGAGAAAAAATTCATAACAAAAAAAATTAATGAAAAGATTACAAAAAAGGTTGTCTTCAATAATACTCATCGTAATAATATTTTTGAAATATATGTGGTGAGATAAATATTCAATGATTATTATTTGATAAAAATGCAATATTTGAAAATGTCTTGGTTTTGATTTACAGACAGAAATAACGAAAATGTTACTTTTCTCACTAAAGGAGTGTCCGCTTTGAGCCTGTTGAAATCAAAATATTATTGTTTAAAAAAACAAATTTGAAGATATTTGTTTGAACCTATTTCCTTGGTCGTAACTCCAAGATCGGATGTGTGATAGTGATTTTATGATTTTTTGAAAAGAGCCTGTACAATTTTGTACAATTCGTGTGTAATGAGGTCAGAACTTATTGCTGTGTAATGGTTAAACAAGAAATTTTTAAACAAACGACTACTACTGTAACAACAATTAATCAATAGACTCTGACGCATAGTCTATTAGTCATAGACTATGACTCATGGTCACTTCATAGACTCGAAAGCATAGTACAAGTATATCCTATTACGAGGAAGGTAGATCAAAATTGCCTAGGTAAAAATACAAACCAATTGTGTGTTCAATTCAGGGATTTGATTGGTTGGTTGGCCCGTCTCACTCTCGTTTGTATTTGGTTTGTATTTTTACCTTGTAATTTTTACCTTGTAATTGGTTTGTATTTTTACCTAGGCATTTTTGATCTACCTTCCTCGTAATAGGATATGATATACTGTATATAATATAACGTATATAACAATTTGACGAAATATTTCATTTTGTCTTTTTTTATTTTATTTCCGCCATGCAACCGGTTGGTCTTTTGGACAAAATTTATTGTGTTTTTTGACATTAAATTTTTATTTTACTTGTTTCGACTTTTATTTGGAAGACTTTATTAACAAAATTATTAGAAGAAAACGATCAGAAATGAATCTTCTTAAATGAAGAAACAAATATATTACAAATATACGCGTGTATAACTGTGTCAGCAAAATATAGGGAAATCCAAAAATTAAACAAAAACAATGTGAAAGTTTTAAAATAGATTTCATTAAAATGATATTTTTGTCTGTTTTCAAAAACACAGGCTGGCTCGTTCATTAAACATAAATTCAGGAACAATGATGATGGCGGATTGCTACAAAAAACCCGCACTTGTTTCCAGTACCGGGACGTCTTTAGATGAGGGTCAAACTGAAGAAGGTTCTCAGCCCTTCCTTTATGACGAAACTGAATTCACAACTCGACAAAGTACAAGTTGCCCTCAAGCTGATGATATAAAAAATGCATGTTCTAAAATTATCGATGCCTCCATGTATATTGGGACAACTTTTGATATAACCGTAGGGTATCAACTCAAAGGATATAGGAATGGTATCATATTATATGTTAACTCACCTTGAATACAACTTTCAAGAAAATGGTAATTTTTCAAAATTTACACAAATTTTGAATGCTAACTGTTGCTCCGCCAGTGGTTATTTTCCAAATTTTCGATATAATTCTCGATTTCCTGGGTGTCGATTCACCCCATGAACGAATTTTCCTGAAAAATTAATTTTCAGTTTTCTGGGTGTCAATTCACTCTACGAATATACGAATTTCTTGTCAATTTTACAAAATTTTAAATTTCAGCTCTATAGCCTTGCCATTGGTCATTTTTGAAATTTCCAATTCGATTTTCTGATTCCTTGCTGTGGATTTGCCCTATAATCAAGTCAGCGAGAGAGTCGCCAACTCTACAAAATACTAAATTTATTTTTATTTGTTGCTCCTAAGCTCCCCCCTGGTTGTTTCTGGATAAAATTTATCTGTACCATTACAATAAATTCATACCGGAAAAGATCTCAAATAACAAAAATGTGGTGCAAAGAAAAGAAAAAATTTGGCAGCAAAAGACTTGATGTTCCAGATTATATGCATATCCAAGGAAGCGGTCAGCAAAAAAAACTCAAATTTTCAAAAAAAATTTCTAAGGGTCTTCGACGCTTATATATAATGTCGTCATTTAAAATTTCATCTGAGAAAATAATCTTCTTCTTATCCCTAATCCAATTAAAGTGACTCTGCAAAGTAAAAAAGGGTGTTCAAACTTTTCAAATTACGTCTTCCGGGAACGACTCATTCGATCGAGTTCTCAGATAACTCAAAATTCCCGCACATACTTTTGATAAAATAAAGTTATTTATTATAATTTTTCAAAAAACACGGAAAATGGTCGGATTAGTTCGATTAATTTCTTAATATTTGAGGTCAATTTGAGCTATAAAAGATCTCAATCGGATGTTTTATTTTCAAATTCCGAAATTTAAAAAGTTTGGACACCCTATATTTACTACAAAAGTCATTTTTGTTGAATTATGAATATTTCTTGAAAAAAAAATAATGACCAATTATCAAAGGCGTTTACGAAACATCAATGGCCACAAAAGCATATTCAAGTGTCAAAGAATGGGTCACCGCAGTTTCTAAAAAAGCGCAAACTCAATCCGGAACAGGAGCGTTTTCAGAACAAGCAAAAAAATACGATTATTCAGAAGCAGATTCACTCAGTGTCGACATTGGCATCAGTGTCGAAACACCAGCAGTCAGTGTCACCGCAAATGTCAAAACTAATAGTGAAAAAAGTTAGGGTGACCACGATAATATTAATTTTTGAAAATTTTAATTGTTGAAAAAATAAGAAACATCAAGAATCTTGGAGTGATTGTTCGTAAAATGTATGCTTGATACATTTTTGAACAGCGATCCTGAAAAGTTAAAGAATTATTAAATTTGGAAAGGTATTATTTTCATACTTTAATTCAATAAATGTTATAAGAAGGCATAGCGGACAAATCTGACACGATAATTTTTGTTCTCGAATCTTGTGATCAAATTTAGAGCGATTTAAGTTAAAAATCGAACATTCTACAGCAGTATCGATTTTTTAAATATTTTAGACTTACTTAAATTGCTCTTAATTATCGCAAGAATCTAGAGGAAACGATAACCGTGGCAGGTTTGTCTATTTTCATAAGATGGTTGATTTTTTGGTGAAAAGGGGATATTTTGGAAAAAAAGTTATTCCTATTTGATATTACGTTCGTTTTGAACAATCTCTAGAACAAATCTTAAAATTGTTCCGAATTTTCAAAGTAATTCGACTTTCCAAATAAAACCAAGCGTCAAATTTCGAAAATAAATATTTTTTTTGAAGCTTGAAGAGAAATTTTGTATAAGTGAAATTTCTTCAATATTTAAGTGGCGACTCTTAAAAAAGTCATACTGCATTTGATAATTCATTTTCAAGAAGTACCAACTCGGAAAAAGATTCCGACATTGAAGAGACCTCGAAAAAAAATAAGAAAAATTCAGAGACTATGAAATCAGATTTAGAAATAAATGTTGTCAGATATCAGGCATATTTGGATGAAATTTCACCCAGCACACTCACAAACGAATTTCTAGATGATTTTAAAATACTACCAACCAGTTTTTATGAGCCTGCTTCCCCTGCTCTATTTCAAGATTTCATTAATCGATGGGGAACTCATGTGGTTAAATCTGCTAATTTTGGTGGAAAATTAACATTTACAAGAACCGCGCAAAATGACGGAACTGTTGATTTAAATAGTTTTCATAAATCAACTCAGAAAGAGTTTGAAGCCATGTCAGCTCAAAGTACAGGAAGGATTTAGATTTTGATCACAATGTTAAAAATTGTTTGACTCACGGTGAAAAAAAGATGAAAATTTTTGATAATTTATAAAAAAAATACATACAGGGGGAGCAATATCGCAGAAATTTTTCGCCGAAAACCAACGCAATTTGGCAAAAAACTTCCCGCGATATAGGCCCCCAGTACAAAGGGAGGGGGGGGGATATCGCCGAATGTGCAAAAATCGACGAAATTGTTTGTCAAAAAACTTTCGGCGATATAGCCCCTTCCCTGTAATAAGTAATTTTTTCAAAATGCTTTTTAGAATTTTGAAAAGAATCAAATTCCGTTTTTGCAAAAAAATAATGAAATTATCGAACAGATTCTGAAAACAAAATTTAAGTCTTCAAAAGAAATGTTAATATTTTTTTTACTGGATTTCCGTCAAAAATTCTATTAATTAAGAAAACCGTATCATTTTTTTCATTTATGTCGATTCCAAGTTTAGCCTCAAGAGATTAAGAAATTTAACACCATTAACAATTCTCATCAAAATGGATAAGCCTCCCAGCGGGTCCTGCTGGGAGTTAAAAACATGTTTATAGCGACCACCAATCATGAATAACCCATGGCGGTTGAATTTAATCAGTCAATCATTTTTTTGTATCAATTTGTGATAATTTAATATCAGTTTTAAATTTGTATTCACATCTACTAAAAAAATTTATAAATGAAAGCATGGATTATTTTCTGAACAAAAATTTTTCAACTTTTTTTTTATTTTTTAGTCTTTATTTTCCCAAATAAATCCTAATGAAAGCTAAGGCAACTCAAGACAAACAATCATCGTCTACAAATGTAGATGCTTCGGCGTCCGCTACCGACGAAAAAAGTGGAGCTTCGGCATCTGGAAATATTGCACTTTCATTTAATGATAACAGGAAAAGTTTATTTATAACAAATTATAAGCCAAGTGGAATTGCCTAATAAACTTCCTGACCAGTTTTTTGAGATTGTCGATCTACTCCGATCGCAGCCCTAGAATACTTCGAAAATCTTAATATTCAGGATATGAAGAATTTAATATCATGTTAATTCAAAACGTGGAGTTGGTGTGTACCCGCGCCAGAGACCATAAATCGAAGTCAAAATCACCAAAAGACCAAAAATGTTCGCCTCATCTGAAATTCAGATTCTGAATACTCTAATTTCAATGTATTTTAGAAAAATATTTTAAGGACAAATAAAAAGAGTTTATAACAGCTCTTGAAACTGAACAGAAAAACACTAGAGTTTTGCGTAACTACGAAACTCACTGAAGAACTTACGAATTAAAAAAAAATATCCAAAAATGTGGCGTACGCAATCAAAATATAAGATTTAAATTTTTTCGGAAAAATTTTACAATATTTTTTGGTATTGCTCTTCCAAAAAACAATATTAAGGCAATTTCTAAAGAATCTGACTTTAAAATTTTGAGAAAATTTCAGAATATTCTTAGGTCGCTTTTTTTTTAGGTAGGCCCACTTGTGATTTCGACTGGGGAAACTAGACAAGATAGCGACAAATGGTTTTTGGCATGTAAAACCTTGGAAAAAAATAATCGGTAGAAAATTTTTTTGACTTCCTAGGTGGATCACGTGAACGGAAATCAGTCATCGAAATTGCTCAAAATTACCAAAAAAAACGTTTTTTGCAAAAATTTTCACCACTACAAATTCGGTTAAGATTCAGATGCAAAAAACCGTTTGTATCTAGTCTGGTTCTCTCAGAACATATACCCCTTAAGTGGGCCTACCTAAAAAAAGCGACCTTAGTTTTTATCGAAGATAATTTTGCGAAAACATCCACATTATAATTTGAAAAAATTTCAGGATTGTTTGTGTTTTTTATTGAAAAAATTTGGCCAAAACACGGAAATTTAGATTTTTAAAATCGATCAAATGTTTTATTCTCAAATCACGAAAACTCAGATTAACAGAAAATGACAGAATTTCCATGCCATTATAACTTATACTGAATTATGATAGCACTGATAAAAATATCAAAATAAACTTTCTGAAAGTAACGCTCAAACAAGTGCAAACACTGGGGGATCAAACGGCAATGCAGAAAGTGATCGCTCTGGTGTTCAAACTGAAGCAGAAGATAAACAAACAACTTCATTTGATAAAAGTATAATCGAAGCAGAAGGAGGTTCTCAGCGTAGGTTCGACAAAGATTTTTTTATTTAATTTTTTCGACCATTCATAAACGAAATGGAAATTATCAAATAATGATCCATATATTCGGCTGTAATTTTGAAACTAGACTCAATTGGCCAAAAATATCAATACGCTGGACGTCTCACATCTCTAGAGCCTCAAGGTTGCCCACTAGCGGTCGCTGAATGTCACTCTTTAAAAATCTATATCCTAAAATACACATTAGATGTAAAAAAATCGGCCCCTTGGCTCTGAAATCGATTTTCGTGTCATGTTTTTTTATAAAAGCTACAGTGAGAAACCATCAAATGCATTTCAAGGTCAAGTTGAAAAGTTAATTGTTAATTACGAACAGGACGGAAAATAACTTATGCTCGCAGCATAAGATAGCAAAATATTTTTGAAATTGACCATCAGGTTTTATTGAGGGTCACCTACCGTGGTTTTTGAAAAAAATCACTCGAATAACTTTTGCTCCGAGCTTGCCAACTCATGGCTAGGGTGCGTATCAGGAAACCCTATGGGCCATAGGCTATGGGCAAACTTAAAAATTTCATGAGTGTTCTGTGACCATAGGGGGTTATCGTCACTTAATACAATTATCCCAATAATGAAAAAAATTTGGCTCCTGTTGGTCAAAAAATCAGTCTAGAAAATGTTTTTTTGTCTTCAAACTGGATAAAAAAGACGAAAATATTAATTAATTTCAATTGAAAACGGCAAATGCGTGACCGCAACGAAATTTGAGTTCAGCCAGAACGAATAATTTTGAAATAAAATTTCGGTCATTTGATGAAAAAATTCAACCATCGAAAATGCGTAGGCGGAAATTTCGTCAATTTAAAATTTGCTCAAATCGTCAATTAAAAACTTTGACCCCCATTTTAACCAGTAAAAATCACCCAATTTTTTTTTCTGTTTTTTACCCCGCTGTAATTTTGCCCTATTTTTTCGCATTTATATGTGCATAGCGTCATTTAAATCATAAATTTTTGCAGGGTGCGCTGCCCACCCATGGCCAAATAAAATGAATCCGATGAGTATTTTAGGAGATAAATTTCTGAAGAGATTGTTTTCAGCGACATTCAGCGACAGCTAGCGGGTGAAGTTGGGGTCTTAGAGAAGTCAGACTCCGGTAATTCTAGTCTTTTTCTGCCGAAATTTCAGCAAAATATTTCTGTGAACCGTCATTTTTCTCAATTTATTAAAAAAGGAAAATCTATTCGAACCCACATTTTAGCACATAGCTGCAATGCTTGGTGATATGTACTCCCCGAATTTCAAGTCAAATTTGAAGAACTGGTTATCAAGTATTCCAGAATATCCAAAAGCATTTGATATGAGTTTTGTGCCACTTTCAGAAATTCTACTACATTTGAGCGATGCATTCTTAGGTGAGTGATTAACAAGAAAGGCGTTTAATTTCATTTCGGAAATTACCCAAAAATTGTCTCTTGAAAGTTTCTAGCTCAAAGTAGATAATCGTGAATAAACGAGTTAATTTGTGCAATCTAATATAAATTCTGGTAAATATGGAAGGTATGGAGTCCAGACTATGGATAAATTTACGTCTCACGTCTTATAATTCAACTGTGATAAGGACAGCTGGAAAATATGAAACCATGTTTTGCTCTTCCGCTTAAAATTTTCGAAAAATAGCTTGTCCATATTCTACTTATGGGGGAACACACCGAAATTAACAGCGTTGGTTTTCGCCATATTTTTTCCATATTGTCCTTATAAAGGAAGTTCTGATAGACGCACACCACAGTACTTAATAATTTTTTCTGTACCAAAGTTATTTTTTGACACTATTTTTCGAAAGTTTCAGATTTTTTTAAAAAACATTTTTCGAAAGAAGCTGGAAATTTAATATTCTCAATATGAACATTCGAACTCCGAGCTAGATATCGGATTTGTTAACTCCGAAGCGCTAGTTAGAAAATGTTTATTTGATATTTTGAATAATTTTACGAACACTTATGTTTCTGAAATTTTTTGAGAATTTTCGGAAAAAATATGAAGTTCCCGAGAAGGTAGGATGATAAAATGTTTTTAGTACTAGAAAATTGTTAACTGATTATTTTAATTTCCAGATCCCGAATGTGTTAAACAATGTGCGACCACGACAATCTCTTTAGCTGGAGATGTCGATCCGGAAAACGAAGATTTTTGCGTAACCGAAGAAACCACGCGGTTTAATTGTAACAATCCAGACATTTACCTCTGGAATGTATGTTTTCACCAATGTGATGCTGATTTGCCAACTTGTTCTATCACAGAAACAAAAAAGCGTCCTTGTATTTCTTTGAAACTCGAAGAAGAAAAGTGGAAACGACGAGTCACCGCTTTAGAAACGGCGATTGCAATTTATCAAGAGAAGAAGAAAGCTGGTCAAGGAGGACTTGTTCAAGCACAAGATACTTGGATTGGTCCAGGTTCCTGTGGATGTACCACAAAATATAGGCCGGTAGCTTATCTTTTATAATCAAAACTAAATAGCTGGTCTAAACAGAATGTCACCCATCGAGCCCAAAATAGAGGTTTCAAAAATTTGAGATTACAATTTTGATTTATTTTTCATAAAAATTTGAAAAAAAGGTAAAATTTTGACAAAAATGACAAACATTTTCGAAAAACATTGTCCAAAGTCCAAGATTTTTATATGAGCGAAAATCGAGAAATATGGCTATCAAACGAAAGTATAAAGAATTCTCAGAGTTTTGACTGAAAATAAATTTCACATTTTACTTTCCATTATATTTGTCGAAGGTTCAGATGAAGAAGGCCTTGCTGAGACACAAATTCGCCCCAGATAATCCCTGGTTTACCTGAATTTTAAGCCGTTTGTTTTTGCGAATTACTCGACTTTTTAAGTTCCTAAATAAATAATTTGTTGTTTCATCTAATTGAATTCTTCATAGTCCGAAAGCGGACATATTATTCTGGGACGATCAACTAGAGTATTACCGTATTATCGGTCTTTATTCCGATTGGCAATTTTCTAGAGTTTCAAAATTCCAAGAACAGTATTTTGGGCTGGAATCTCAATTAAATTAAATTTTGAATCATCTTAAAGAATCATCTTAAATACGAAATATTTTTTAAGGACGGCTCATTACCCTCTTATCAGCAAATTAAAAGCTATTTTTGAAGTGCGTTTTTCTAGAGTTTCAAAATTCCTGGAAAAATATTTTGATTTTGAATCATAATAAAATTCAATTCTTAACTCGTAGACTTGATTTATGCCAACGCGTCGCCATACACCATTTAATCGCATTTTACGACGCTTAATTATTAATGACAAGATCAGTTATAAATTTATCGATAAACTTTGAAACAAAATGACGTTTGTGCGTTTTTTTTGAAAATTTTACTGTATTCAGTACTTATTTTTGCAAAATTTTTTTAATCACAAAATTAAACCTTTCATCGTGATAAGAAAAAAAATCTAAGACATTTTTCCATTACATCATAGCTCAAAAATGATCACGTGACCGTTATTCAAGAAATAAGGTCGGCAAAAATAGTACTGTTTTTTTTCAAAAATTCCTTAAATCACTTTTGAAAATGAAAAGGTTTTTTAGAAGTTTTTAAGACTTTTTTTCATTACACCAAAGTCTAAAAGCGATCACGTGACCTTCAAATTAGGAAATAAGGTTTTGGTTAAGTAAACAAATAGTGATCAAATTACGCCGAAAAAATTTGGGCCAATAAACACCTAATTTAAGAGTTTGAACATAATAATTATTTTCCAAACACTATTTTTCGAGAAATAAGATTTATCTATGACATATTTCAAACCTTATTTTTGAATTATTTCGTCACCTGATTTTATTCGGACTTTGGTGTAATGAGAAAAATGTCTTAAAAACGTTTGAAGTTGACCCTCTAATTTTTTTGACGTAGTTTGAGTACTTTTTAAAAATACTGTTATTGGTACTACATGCCTTTTTTCAAAAGTACTCAAATCACGTGGCAGACCCCTCAAAGAATCGTAACAAATTTCTAAGACTTCTATTGCATTATGGCCTCCATGTATGACCTCCAGTTTAAATAGAACATTTCTAGAAGTCATAACTTTCGAAATGCTGATTACATAAGAATGCGTAGGCCAGAGAGAAGGTGAGAGCAAATCTTTATTATCACGAGAAATAACTTTTTCCTCAAAAATTAAAGAGTCATTTTGCTAAAGAATTTTGTGGAAAAAATATAATTATTTTTAGACAGAGCGATAAAAAATCAAGGTTTAATTTCATCTTATTATTGCACTTTTGTGGGTAACTGGAGGTAATTTTCGCAACTTTTTGTTTTCTATAATGCCTTTTAAATTCGTGTTTTGTATAGCAATTGGCTAGATATTATTTTAAGCTATTGAAAAATGTATGTTGATAATGAAACTTTGCTATATGGCTCGGATTTATAAGCGTCGGCATAAATCGAGTCTGGGTACAGATTCATGTCTAAAGTCTACGAGTTAATATTATGAAAGCCGAAATATTTTTTCAGGACGGCTCATTACCGTATTACCGGCGTATACAAACTATTTTTGAAGCGCGTTTTTCTAGAGTTTCAAACTTTCTAGAACAATATTTTGATTTTGGATCGTAATAAAATTCAATTCTTAATATAATGAAAGCCAAAATATTGTTCCAGGGCGGCTCATTATCGTATTATCGGCCTCTAAAAAGCTATTTTTGAAGCGCGTTTTTCTAGAGTTTCAAACTATCTAGAAAAATATTTTGATTTTGGATCGTAATAAAATTCAATTTTTAATATTATGAAAGCCAAAATATTTTTCCAGGGCGGCTCATTATCATTTTATCGGCCTATAAAAAGCTATTTTTAAAGCGCGTTTTTCTAAAGTTTCAAAATTCGCAGAAAAATATTTTGATTTTGAATCGTAATAAAATTCAATTCTTAAGATTAAGAAAGAAAAAGTATTTTCCTAGAACCACCAAACACCGAATTATCCGCTTATAAAAGACGATTTCTTTATCGCCATTTTCTAGACTTTTGAGATTCCTAGAAAAAAAAATAGGCCTCATATCTGAATTAAATTATATTCTAAATCTTCTCAAATCTGAAATATTATTCTAGAACCACCCATTAGCGAATCAATGACCTTAACTCTATAGGCGATTTTCTAGAGTTTCAGAATTCCTAGGAAAACATTTTGGCCCTGTATCTGATTGTAATTTAATTCTTAAACATTTCATAATTGCAATAGTTTTCTAGGACGATCCGTTTTGGAATTATTGACCTTGAGAAAGATTTTCTTATGAGCCATGAATCGGCGAATCAGAGCGCGGTCTGAAAGTCACGTGATTATCAAAGAAGCAATTTTATCTCGCTTCTATAATTTTAGAAAATACTTTCTGCAACACTTTTAAATTCTTCATTAAACGTATAATAATTTGAGTTTAAATTTAATCGAGATGTTTTCAAAAATTGGAATGAATAAATATTTGCAATTTTTTTAATATTTTTGTTTTAAAAAATTCATATTATTTTATTTGAGTTATAAATTATGATTTAGTAAAAACTCATTTAGTCTTTTTCTCCATATTTACAAGTCGGAATTAAAATTAAATCACGATTTTTCTCTGCTCTTTGCCAGCCTTAAAACCCCGGTAAAATCTTAAAAAATAACAAAAATTATTGGCGATAATTATAAGTGATTCCGACTAACCTATTGAAAATGAACTGAATTCTTTATCTACTTTTTTTCGTTATTTCTATCTCTGAAAGTTTGCAAATAAGTTCTGATCACTCTGAGGGGCCCCGAGAATATTTTCAGTTTTCGAAAACACATATTCTGGAGATTTTTAAACTCGCAGAAGTTTGGCGGCAGAACAAAACAAACTCCCACAAAAAAATCTCTCTGAATGCGTTTTCTATCTCTGCGAATTAATTATAACCAGTTTTTATCAAACAAATAAAACATTTTATAAATATAATTAATAAACAAGAGATAATAAAAAAATCGCCATTTTACATAGATCAAAGTTTAGTTATTAATCTTATTAAATACAATTTTGCGCATGCGTATGCTTGGCGCGCCGCAAATATTTATTAGTGTCCATCAACGAAAAAAAATATGAGCATTTCAATTTCATAAGTTAAACTTTCTTGTTTATAAGTCACTTTTTTCTATGTACCAGCCATCTGCCATATGCCATATACATTTTGATACCCGTGTCACACGGGCCGTGTGACACTAAAAAATTTATTCCCTATTCTTTTAACAGGCAAATAAGTTTTTAGTGTTACCCGGGCATCATAATGGATATATTCAGTCCCAAAATAAGATTTTTGAAGCGTAGAGTTTTCTCTAGTTTTATTTTATACACATATCAGATCAATTCCGGTAATCTGAAAATCTTGAATTTTCAATATATTTGGAAAGATCTCGAAAAATATCGAAAAATTTCATATAATATTTCCCCAGAATTTTCTGCATAAAAACATTCAAAATGGCTTTTTCGATTTTTTTTTATCTATTATCCCTTGTTTTAGCCTCCGTATAAAATTTTTTTTTTATTTAATTTTTTTAATTTTCTCTGTTAGAATATTTCGCTTAAATATTCTGCCAATTTCCTGATAAATATGCCTTTAAAGTGGTAAAAACACCGACATTGATTCTGACACAATCACACCAGACCAAATCACCGACGAAAATGTAGACGACTGGGACAAAGTCGCAATTCATCCAATTCTGGTCCGATTTGATCTCCCAGATACGATCCGAATTTTTCAAGCAGGACCAGACGAAGATAATTACAATGAACTTTTGAATATTATGCCAGCCAGTAAATGGTTTGTCAATTTTGTTGGTACTCATCGAATGTGGTATACAAAAGTGAGTAAAACAGAGCCAGATTTGACAGAATTTGATTCGGCTCCATTTACCTCAAGTCAGCTGAAAAATGTCGAAGCAGTTAGCTAGGGTGGAAAATGCATTTTGTAATTTCACGGAAAATTATGAAAAATTACGCAGGCTCCAAGATCTTTTTCCAAAATTTTGCCTTTTTTCTACTGGGAGACGATAAAAGATAAAAGCTTGAATAAAATCGTATGGTCACGACAAATAAAATAAAAAAATCGTTAATAACTAGATCATCGATAAGGCCCTGATAGGCTGACATCAGATAAACGAAAATTTACAACACAGTTTTTTTAACGCATAATGATATTTGTCATAGCTAAACTCATTCTGATTGGTGAATTTTTTTACCAATCGAAATTTCCCATTTCGGCTAAATTTATTTATCGCCAATATGAGATTTTTTAATTTTCACCTTATTTTATAGTAGTTTATACATTTTCTATATTTAAAAAAAAAATCAGCGGTCTGTTTTTTAGTCACTTTCGGGCTCGAAATTAAATTTTATAAAAAGTCCCAATTACATTTCCCACTCAAATTCAGCCGAAATGGTAATAAAAGAAATTTGAAAATTCCACAATCTCAGGAGATTCGGTTAAAACATGGATTGTTCTTGACGGCTAAATTAGACACACAGCAAGTTGTTTTCACGGCTAAGAACTTGGAAAATATGATCAAAAGTGGAGATATTCAGGTGAATGCATTCCTTGCTTTTCATGGAGAGTTATTAAGAGGTATAGCTACCACAGATGGTACTTTGATGGGTATCTACAGGATCGGCTTCGAATTATTGTAGTTTTTTGCAGAATGTTTGAAAAAATTGAGTTCTAAAAATTTTCATTAATTATGACTAATTAATATAATTTATAATAAACTCAAAGAAATTATTGTTAATTATATAAATAATTATTTTTTAATTAAAATTATTATAATTTAAATTAATACTTATTATCTATTATTGATATATTTGCGATTTCCATTATTATTAAATAAATACACTTAGTATTTATAATTCATTAGAGGCGTTTCGCCGAAAGCTCCAATAATTATTAACACTAAGGGTTTTTATTTTATAATAACTTATTATTCTCATTATTTTTTTTCGAATTCTTATTATTTAATTCACCCTTGAGAAATTATCGGGAATTTATATTAATTGATAAATCATTAAATTATTATTAATTATTTTCGTTAATTAGCTTAATTATTATAAAGTTGTTATTCAATTATGATTTTCAAATTATTCAATTATTATTTTGTTATATAATATAACTTATATTAAAATTATTGTTATTTGATTTTGAATTTGTTATTAAATTATTAGTTAATTACTTTGTGATCATTATTTAAATTTTATCAAATAATAATCGAATTTTGATTTACTTATCATTTAATCATCTAATATATGATGAGATCATGCATTGTTTGATTTGTGAATACCATTTTTTGGCTTTATACCTATATTATAGGTAGTATGCTGGGAACGGCCAAACCTTTTTTCCTAAACCTTATTTCAAATTATGTTCAACTTGTAGCCCTTGATTATGTTAAGTACAAATTTTTTTTTAAAACTTGTCAGCTACTGCTCAAAAATGAAAAACCGTTTTCGAAATTGCCTATGTTTAACTCTGACATTTAAATTTTCGAAAAATAATTTGAAAAATATTCACGAAAACTTTCAAGCTTAAAAAGGCAATTTCAAAAACAATTTTCATTTGAGCAGTAGCTGACAATTTTCTTAAATATTTTTTTGTATTCAACGTCATATTTTTAAAATAATCTTATTTGATTATTATTCATTTTTATTAACTTGACTAAATTTGATTTCATTTATAAATCCTAAAAAGTGACTTAATACCAAATTACGAAAAGACCCCTGTCCCATGCCGAGCAGCATGGTCACTTCAAAATTCCCTAGAGACAACTGCTAATCTCCAACAATGTGTTAAAACAACAATCGGAACGGATGGAGCCGAATATTTTTTCCTCTTGACTGAAAATATCGGAGATATGCATTCACTTATTTATGTTCATCAGACGAGAGATACTTTATGCATACATCGACTTGATGCAAATGGAAATGAAGACGAACTCGCTGCATGTGCCAATAATTTACGTAAGTCAAATTTTGAAATCGTTGATATACAGGGGGAAATATCGCCGAAAGTGCCAATATCGTCAAAAAACCTACGCAACTTTACGATTACAATCTAAAATACCTCAAGTGCCTATATCGGCATAAACGCCAATTTTTCTGAAAAACGCTCACGTCATTAAAGATTTTTAAACTAAATTACTCTGAGTGCGTCATAAATAACGTCATTTTTTCAGTTGAAATTATAGCTGAAATAATAAATCTAGGGATCCTAGGGGTGGAATCAGGCAAATTGCTTGTTTTATGCGAGCTTGTTCAAACGAGTCAAATTCATATGAATATTCATATTCACAAAAATGATGGGAGCTAAAATTTACTTAATCATATTTCCAACTAAAATTAGGAACAAAAATATGTCGAATTTTGTAGTTTTTGAAATTTTCAATGTCAAATATATAAACAAAATTGATGACAATATATTTATTTCAATATTTTTGAATTCACTGTGAAAAACTGCATCTGAATCATGGTCAGAATTAATGATTTTGATTGGTTGAGATTTCGACCAATAAAATTGTTAGATAAGAACACTTTTTTCCGATTTTTTTGAAAAAAAAAATGGGTAATTTTTTAACTTAATTTATCTTTTATTATAATATATCTTCAGAATCTATGAGTTCTATGCAAGACGCTACAGAAATGTACGTTTGCACAAATTGGCTTCGACAAGATCGTAAATTGCGAATATCTGTCGGTCGTCCAAATTACAATGCACGTAACCTTGAAGCCGCTACAATCATTTTGGCCGTGTCGGTTATGATTGACGAAGAAGCTGGAGAAGGCCCTCCAAGATTTTACGCTGTTGGGGCTGGGGAATATGGAGTTTTTATCAAGAGCATTTACATGACAAAATTGGATAGAGTCACTTGCTCCCCAGAATATGAACTGATTGAAAACAAGTACTCCAATCTTGAATATCAATCTTGTGATGTAAAATGGTACGAACTATTAATTGGAGGCGCTAAAGAGCAATTTTGCTTAAAATTTCAGCATTAATCAGCGATTTGAAAATGTTGCGAAGTAAACAATATAAACAAAATTGAGCGTCCTTCAATTTTCTTGGTTATGATCGGTTTAAATTGGAACCATTTCGAATTAGGCTTTTATGATTATATTTCCTTAAAAACCGTTGTCAGCATTAAATGTCGGAAGAAATGTATAATTTGAATAAATATTATCAGAAATCATAAACTATGAAATATTTTACCGATTCTAGTATTGCTTATTATTTGCTTTATTACCTAAGCAACATCCGATCCCAGAATATAACTAATTATCATGTGACAAAAATTCCGATTTATTCGAAAATATGTCCTTTATAAAATTTTGCGATATAAAATGAGATCAAAACGCATTTTAAGTCTTATGAGAAAGGGGCAAAAATGCTTCATCAATAAGTGGCCGAGGAATAGAGCCAGTTAAAAACTTGAACACATTTTTAAGAAAATATAAAAATTACAAAAAAGTCAAAACAAATTAAACAAAAATAAATTCTCGGTAAAAAAGTAATTTCAAAATTGTAGCAAATTTACTATTAAAAATCAAGAAAAATAATTATTAAATACATGTTTAAACTGCATTGTTAAAGATGACTCGTTTGAATTCAATTTTGATGAACCACATTATCAAGAGTATTTTAATAATTCTGAAAACTTATTTACCGAATTTAAAACAAATGCCATTTTTAATTTTTTAACACGCACTATTGAAAAATGCAAAAAAATTCATTTTTAATTTTGATTGTGAAAAAGTCATTTCAAATTTATTTTAGCGATCCGCAATGTGTGTCTGGATGTAACAAACGGCTAAATCCACGATTTTGCATGGATTGTAGAAACGATAAATTTTACTATACTGCCGCTCGATTTCAATGCATTGAAACTTGTGGAGATATGCCAATTGTACCTATTTCTGTTAATGCGGACTTACGAACTGGAAATATTACAGATACCGGGGACTTAGGTAGTGACATAAGATGAATAAATTACGATATAAGGCTGTTACCGGTTGTAGAGGAGCAAAAAGTATCGAAAATTTCATTACTATTTTTGAGCTGTATATTGCCCATTCTGAATAGGCTATTTGTGTCAAAAACTTCTTGCATTATGAAAATTTTTTGAAAATTCTAGAACCCGAATTCGAAAATTACCAAAAATTTACAAAAACTGACAAGAAATGACAGAAAAAAAGACAAATTAAAAAAAAATTATAGAACCCGATTTTGAAAAATTATAAAAAAAAATCATATAAAAATCATAATTAAAAATTTAAAAAAAATTATAAAAAAATCAAAAAATAACAAAAAATTTCAAAATAAATAATATAGTCTTTTAAAAAAATAAAAATGTATTAAAAAACATTAAGACTGGCTTGTCCTTATTTAACATACTAATCTTCAGTTTCCGTAAAGACTTAGCCAGACACATTCTAGTCGAAATACATCATTTTTCATTTGAAAATATTGAAAAGCTTTAAATTTAATAATCAATTTTGTTAAGATGAAAATGGAACTGCGATTGTGAAAACTGCTTTCATCGAGACTGACGGCGTTTGTAGATTATGTCACTATGAGTGTAAATTTGGCTGCTACGGTACAAGTAACCGCCATTGTGTGGTTCAAAATACAGACCCATTAAGCTTTGAAGAAAACATCATCGACACTACAAATAAGGGCTGTCGAAATGTCCAGGTAAAATTTTTAATTTCTTTGAATACTCACAAATTTGTTATTGTTACGGTCATTTCTCCTTATTAACAAAAGATAGTATAATACTATTAGTATTGGTCTATGTTCAAGAGAAATTTTTCCGATGGGTACTCAAAATATAACACTAAAACATTTTACCTAAGTTTTAAAAATGTGTCAAATTAATTATTTAATATAATATTAATATTTATTTATAATATTAATATATATTTTAATATAAAGTTTCAAATTAATAATTTTGGTTAAGATTTTCCAATAAATTATTATAAAATCGTGTATTATTTTTTTTGTAAAAATATCAAATTCAATTTAAAAACAGAAAATGTCAGATTAATAATTTATCGAAATTATCAAATGACATAATTGAATCATGCATTAATCTGACGACCAAAAAAAATCTAATTGTAATTTTTCTTTAATTATTCATTATTTGAAAATATGATATCTGTTATAAATATCTAACCTTTATTTGAATGAAAAGTAAAAAAACTTATTAAAAGTCCATATTATCATATTAATTATTATATGATATAATGTTTTCGATAATTTTCCCCAATCAATTAATGCAGTCGTAACTTTTGAGATCAATCTGGACATAAAATCATATTTCAAAATTTTTTAATTTCCTTCAAAGTCTCAGCATATTTGAGAAAACGTTTTTTCAGGTTGGCGAAGAAAATGGTCGATGTGTTCCAGTCTGTCCAGCTGGAACGTTTCCAGCTGAGTTCAAAACAACTGGTTCTCTGTTGCTATGCAAAGCATGCCACGCAGCCTGCAACGAATGTCTGAACAGTCTTACCGACCTCATTAAGTGAGGTTTATCATTTTAAGTGGACATTTGTTATTTTTTGCTTCGAATATGTTGGTCTTTAAATTTACTTGCTTTCAAAAAAATATCATAGTTTGCTAATCATTCATATTTTATGCAACAAATCAGAAATATTTCATTTAAATCTCATATACAGAGGGGCGATATCGCCGGCACAATATCGCCAAATTTGCCGAAATCGCCGAAAAAAACCAACGCAATTTCATGATTTTCAGCTAAAATTGTTCCAGTGCCAATATCGCCGATTTTTTTTAGAGTTATGATAACTCAGTTATCTCAAACTACGTTTTGAGCGTCATGAATGACGTCATTTTCAGGATTGACTTTCTCAAATTTAGTCTGTTCAACTTTTATTTGGTTGCGTTTCGTTGAGTATTTAATTCAACGCATCTTTATAAAATTCAAAAATACTTCGACATGTGACGTCATTTCGAACATCTTCGCGTTTTTTTCATTTTTTGAACAACATTTCCATTTCTGTTCCCATATCGCCGAAATTGTTCGGCAAAAAATTGGCCCCCTTGTATAAAATATCTTTTTTCAAAAATCACATTGAAATATCATGTTTCAAAATATCATATTTCAAAATTTCATATCACTTATATCAAATTTGAAATATACAATATGTATAATATATAATATTCAAATACCGTACATATTTGAATATCATACGGAATGCAAAAGTAAGGGATATGCATGTTGAAGTTCAAATCTCTTATTTATACATTTTACGTTTTATAATAGAAGTACATTTCATTATCGACCTCATAACATGTTGAAATAGTAACAGATTGAAATTAAGCATTTCCGACGAAAAGGTTTACCTCTTTAAAGTTAGACGGTGGTGAAGATATGGGTTATAAGGAATGTTGTGGGACTCAATGCTCTCCAGGAAAGTTTTTCAACTATTTATAATAAGTACAGAAAACAGGAAATTGAAATAATGCACAAATATTGGATTTCTGCTCTCTAGCGCTACTTGTCTTTATTTGTTCAATATCGATTAAACCTATTGACAAAGTATTGGTTAAAATAGTGCATTTAAAAATTCTCCTATTTTGAAAATTAGGTCTTAAGCGGCACTTGTAGTGATTCTTAAAATTTTAAAGGTCGTTTTCTCAGATTTGAATTGACTGTATTAACAAATTACCGGTAAGAAGGTAACCGCGACCCCGTATGCAGAGCTAGAGCGCTTATTTTTTGACAAGTGAAAATTAAGCGTTTTTTAGGAACCGGTTCTTAAGGATTAGGGTCGGCGACAATGTGGTCGACCTTAAATAAGCGGTCAAAGTTCGAGGTCAATTTCAAGTTCATCGTAGAGACTTGAAAGTACCCTCAAAAGAACCGGAAGGGTCGACTTTTAATGCACATATTAACAACTATGGGTCAATCACGTAGTGAAAGATCACTAGAGCGCAAAAACTGGCTTCAGCACCCCCTCTGAAATCTCAAAAATGGGACGTTCATCAGAAAGTCGACTTTTTCGGTTCTTTTGAGGGTACTTTCAAGTCTCTACGATGAACTTGAAATTGACCTTGAACTTTGACCGCTTATGTAAGGTCGACCACATTGTCGCTGACCCTAATCCTTTAAAATCGGTTCCTAAAAAATGCTTAATTTCCACTTTTCGAAAAAGTTAGCGCTATAGCTCTCCATACGGGGTCGCTAGAACTCTTTCTTGCACCCCTTGTAAAATCTCAAAAATTAGACCTTGAAATCAATTTTTGTTTGAAAAAATTTCATAAAGAAAAAAATTCCTACGTCTTAGAATGACCAAATAAAAATTCTCTACAAGAATCTTGTAACAAGATAGATTAAAAACATCGATACCCATTTTTGAGTTTTGTAATTCCTTATTTCAAATGGTCCTTACTTTCAGTTAAAATGGTGTAATTCGACGTTGTGCTCAAATTTCGAAATGTTGCCTTTCAGTGTTAAGAAAGTTTTGATTAAATCGACCTCCTTTACGCGTCATAAGTCATGGTCCAGATCACGGTCCTCATGACTCATGACAGTCCATAAGTTGGTCTTATTATTTCACTTCGATTAAGATAGGTTACACCAGGCCTCAGCAAGCCAGGCTTGACTTTGGTGGCTTGGCTTGACTTGGCTTTGAATCCTCAATTTTTCTGTTTTTCATTAATTCAAATGAAATTCAAAATGTTAAAATTTTAAACAGACTTTTTCCGATTGGATGTTGGCCTTGCTAAAATGGAATGTTTGAAACAATGTCCTTCTGGGTACAATGGAGATCTAGACACGAGACAATGTGTTGAGGCCTGGACCGTGATCGCATATCAAGATTCTGCCTTCAATCCAGATAATTTCACAGGTCAGTCAAACTAAATCGAAATTAAAATTGACTATTATTAATTAATAATAATTAAGATAAATGATAATTAAAACTTTTCTCTGCCCACACATTTTTTGAGAATTGCTAGTTTTCAACATTGGAAGTCTTGAAACTTATAATTCTTTTATCTTAAAAACCTGAAAGATGCTCACGCGAAACGTTGTTTAATAAATTATACAATGAATCTTAATTGATCTAAATAAATTACAGAGAGCGGCCTCATATATTTGCGGCCCAATATCGCCGAAAAACCCGCATCGCACCATCGCGATTTTATTTAAATTTTAATTCAAATTCCTCCTGGTGCCCATATCGCCGAAATTGCGTAGTCATTTGCGGTCTTAATTACAAATCACTTACCTCATATTTTAAAATCCACACAGCTACAAAACTAACTGCGATGAAAAAAATAAGAAACTCCACCATTATTTTTGTCCTCATAAAATACTTTCGTCAAATTTTGCAGCTGAAATCACGCAAATTCTTGCCTTATTTCAATTAAAAAAAATCATAAAACGGTCCCATGGTGTAAAATATGACTCAAATTTTGTCATAGGAAACCTGTCCAACAAACTGTCTGGCCATAGAAATATAAGGACTTACTATCATTTAAGTCCTTATATTATTCAATTTCGTTGATTTTTGTTTGTTTTGCTCTCTGACCGCTACGTCAGATCGAATTTTCAAGAAACAAAAAAACTAAAGCCATGCGGACTGTTTTTTTTATTTTAAATTTGCATCTTCAGATTGTTATTTATTATACACAAAGCCATAACGTAGCTTACCAAGCTTTGCAGCTGGAAATCAGCAAAGGTCAATCACCTTTATTTTCTTTTAAAAAAATCATAAAACCGTCTAATGGTGCCCATGATTGTCAATATGACCAATTTTTTGTCATAGGGAACCTTGTTCCAACAAACTGTCTGCCATGGAAATATACGGAACTGTACTATTATTTCAGTCCTTATAATATCAATTTCGTTTTGTTTTTTTATGTTTTGCTCTCTACCGGCTACTCAGATCGAATTTCACAAGAACAAAAAAAAAGAACCATGCGGACTGTTTTTCGGTCATTCTTAATATGCATTCAGATTTGTTTAATTATAATACCAAAATCAATAAACGTAGCTCACCAAGCTTTGCAGCTGAAATCAGCAAATCAATCACCTTTTTCTTTTAAAATAATCATAAAACAGTCCAAATCATGTAATATAACTCCAAATTTTGTCAAGCCAACCTTGTTCAACGAATGTCTGCCCATAAAAATATTAAGGACTCTGCCATCACTATCTGTCCTTATAAATTTAATTTTGTCCGTTTTTCATGTTTTGCTCTCTTACCGCTCCTCAGACCGAAATTCCATATAAAAAAAACCGAACCGTGCGGACTGTTTTTACGATTCCAAATATCTATTCAGATTTGTTATTTATAATACCCAAGGTCAGAATCGTAGCTTACCAAAACTTGTGCAGTTTTTGCTGTCTCATGAACGAATTAAACGAGTTCTAGACACGTACCGGACTTCAAATTCCGGCTCGCTGGACTCATTTTTCATTGCTTTACAAACGTACCAATTTTTTTTTTCAAAATCGAAAATTTCCTCAAAAGTGTGTTCCCTATCTTTGAATCAAACCAATATCTTATTTAATCGATACTGAGTAATCGATATCAGATAAAAACAAAATGACTTTGAAAATTTTATGAAGTTGCACACAAAGGACACTGAAAAGCAACATGTTCGTAACTTGAGCATAACGGTCAAATTACACCATTAACTGATCAGTAAGGACCATTTGAAATAAGGAATTTCAAACTTCAAAATAGAACCTTTTTTTGAGGACTTAGGGTCGACCTTAAATAAGCGGTCTAAAGTGCAAGGTCAATTTAAGTTCATCGTAGCAGACTTTGAAAGTACCCTCAAAATAACCGAAAGGTCGACTTTCTGATGAACGTTATTATTAACTATTTGGAAAATCACGTACTGAAAGTCTTAGATCGCAAACTGGAGCGGACAGTTTTTGCCGCTCTAGTTTGATCTTCAGTACGTTATTGACCCAAAGTTGTTTAGTATGTGCATCAAAAAGTCGACCTCTTTCCGGTTCTTTGGGTTTAACCTTCAGTCACTGCGAATTAACTTGAAATTGACCTTGAACTTTGACCGCTTATTTAAAGGTCGGACCACATTATCGCCGACCCTATCCTTAAGGACAGATTCCTTAAAAACGTCTTAATTCTCACTTATCAAAAAATTAGCGCTCTAGCTCTGCGCATACAAGGGTTCGCGTTACCTTTGTACCGGTAATGTTGTTAATAAAGCAATTCTAATCAGGAAAAAAAACAAAAAACGACCTTTAAAATTTTTAAAAATTACTAAAAGTGCCGCTTAAAGCACCTAATTTTCAAGGATAAGAGAATTTTTAAATGCACTATTTTGCAGCAATACATTTGTTAATAGGTTCAACGATATTGAACAAATAAAGACAAGTAGGCTAGAGAGAAAGAAATTCAATATTTGCGCATTATTTCAATTTTCCCTGTTTTTCTGTACTTATTATAAATAGTTTGAAAAAACTTCCTGGAGAGCATTGAGTTCCACAACATTCTTTATAACCAATATCTTCACCCACCGTCTAACTTTAAAGAGGTAAACCTTTTTCGTCGGAAATTCATTAATTTTCAATTCTGTTCTATTTCAACATGTTATGAGGTCGATAATGAAATGTACTTCTATATAAAACGTAAAATGTATTTAATAAGAGATTTTGAGACTTCAACATGCATATGCCTTTTGTTCATTCCGTATGATATTCAAATATGATTGCATACGTATTCGATATATTATATTATACATATTGTATATTTCAAATTTGATATAAGTGATATAAATTTGAAATATGATATTTTGAAACATGATATTTCAATGTGATTTTTGAAAAAAGATATTTTATACAAGGGGGCCAATTTTTGCCGAACAATTTCGGCGATATGGGAACAGAAATGGAATTTTGTTCAAAAAATGAAAAACGCGAAATGTTCGAAATGACGTCACATGTGAAGTATTTTTGAATTTGATAAAGATGCGTTGAATTAAATACTCCACGAAACCGCAACCAAATAAAAGTTGAAAAGACTAGATTTGAGAAGAGTCAATCTGAAAATGACGTCATTCATGAGCCGCTCAAACAAGTTTAGATAACTGAGTTATATAAGTCTAAAAAAATCGGCGATATTTGCACTGGAACAATTTAAGCTGAAAATCATGAAATTGCGTTGTTTTTTTTTCGGCGATTTTCGGCAATTTTGCGATATTGTGCCGGCGATATCGCCCCTCTGTATATGAATTTAAATGAAAATATTTTTGATTTGATGATAAAATATGAATGATTAGCAAACTATGATATTTTTTTTGAAAGCAAGCTAAATTTAAAGACCAACATATTCGAAGCAAAAAATAAAAATGTCCACTTAAAATGAAAACCTCACTTTAATGAGGTCGGTAAGACTGTTCAGACATTCGTTGCAGGCTGCGTGGCATGCTTTGCATAGCAACAGAGAAACAGTTGTTTTGAACTCAGCTGGAAACGTTCCAGCTGGACAACTGGACACATCGACCATTTTCTTCGCCAACCTAAAAAAACGTTTTATCAAATATGCTGAGACTTTGAGGAAGAAAAAAAAATTGAAATATGATTTTATGTCCAGATTGATCTCAAAAGTTACGACTGCATTAATTGATGGGAAAATTATCGAAAACATTATATCATATACATAATTATATGAAATATGGACTTTTAATAAGTTTTTTTTACTTTTCATTCATAAAGGTTAGATATTTATAACAGATATCATATTTTCAAATAATGAATAATTAAGAAAAATTACAATGATTTTTTTGGTCGTCAGATTAATCATGATTCAATTATGTCATTTGATAATTTTCGATAAATTATTAATCTGACATTTTCTGGTTTTAAATTTGAATTTGATATTTTTACAAAAAAAATAATACACGATTTTTAAATAATAATTTATTTGGAAATCTTAACAAAATTATTAATATTTGAAACTTTATATTAAATATATATTAATTTATAAATAAATATTAATATTATATTAAATAATTAATTTGAACACATTTTTAAAACTTAGGTAAAATGTTTTAAGTTTATAATTTTGAGTACCCATCGAAAAATTTCTCTTGAACATAGACCAATACTAATAGTATTATACTATCTTTTGTTAATAAGGAGAAATGACCGTAAACAATTAACAAATTTGTGAGTATTCAAAGAAATTAAAAATTTTACCTGGACATTTCGACAGCCCTTATTTGTAGTGTCGATGATGTTTTCTTCAAAGCTTAATGGGTCTGTATTTTGAACCAGCACAATGCGGTTACTTGTACCGTAAGCAGCCAAATTTACACTCATAGTGACATAATCTACAAACGCCGTCAGTCTCGATGAAAGCAGTTTTCACAATCGCAGTTCCATTTTCATCTTAACAAAATTGATTATTAAATTTAAAGCTTTTCAATATTTTCAAATGAAAAAATGTTGTATTTCGACTAGAATGTGTCTGGCTAAGTCTTTACGGAAACTAGAGATTAGTATGTTAAATAAGGACAAGCCAGTCTTAATGTTTTTTAAATACATTTTTAATTTTTTTAAAAAACTATATTATTTATTTTGAATTTTTTTGTTATTTTTTGATTTTTTTATAATTTTTTTTTAAATTTCTAATAATGATTTTTATATGATTTTTTTATAATTTTTCAAAATCGGGTTCTATAATTTTATTTTAATTTGTCTTTTTTTCTGTCATTTCTTGTCAGTTTTTTGTAAATTTTTGTAATTTTCGAATTCGGGTTCTAGAATTTTCAAAAAATTTTCATAGTGCAAGACAGTTTTTGACACAAATAGCCTATTCAGAATGGGCAATATACAGCTCAAAAATAGTGATGAAATTTTCGATACATTTTTCTCCTCTACAAACCGGTAACAGCCTTATATTCGTAATTTATTCATCTTATGTCACTACCTAAGTCCCCGGTATCTGTGATATTCCAGTTCGTAAAATCCGCATTAACAGAAAATAGGTACAATTGGCATATCTCCACAAGTTTCGATGCATTGAAATCGAGCGGCAGTATAGTAAAATTTATCGTTTCTACAATCCATGCAAAATCGCGGATTTAGCCTGTTACATCCAGACACACATTGCGGATCGCCTAAATAAATTTGAAATGATTTTTCACAATCAAAATTAAAAATGAATTTTTTTGAAATTTTTCAATAGTGCGTGTTAAAAAATTAAAAAATGGCATTTGTTTTAAATCGTAAATAAGTCTTCAGAATTATTAAAATACTCTTTGATAATGGGTCATCAAAATTGAATTCAAACGAGTCATCTTTAACAATGCAGTTTAAACATGTATTTAATAATTATTTTTCTTGATTTTTAATAGTAAATTTGCTACAATTTGAAATTACTTTTTTACCGAGAATTTTTTTTTGTTTAATTTTTTTTGACTTTTTGTAATTTTATATTTTCTTAAAATGTGTTCAAGTTTTTAACTGGCTCTATTCCTCGGCCACTTATTGATGAAGCATTTTTGCCCCTTTCTCATAAGACTAAAATGCGTTTTGATCGTCATTTTATATCGCAAAATTTTATAAAGGACATATTTTCGAATAAATCGGAATTTTTGTCACAGATACATGAGTTATTTCTGGATCGGATGTTGCTTAGGTAATAAAGCAAATAATAAGCAATACTAGAATCGGTAAAATATTTATAGATTATGATTTCTGATAATATTTATTCAAATTATACATTTCTTCCGACATTTAATGCTGACAACGGTTTTTAAGGAAAATATAATCATAAAAGCCAATTCGAAATGGTTCCAATTTAAACCGATCATAACCAAGAAAATTGAAGGACGCTCAATTTTGTTTATATTGTTTACTTCGCAACATTTTCAATCGCTGAATTAATGCTGAAATTTTAAGCAAAATGCTCTTTAGCGCCTCCAATTAATAGTTCCTACCATTTTTACATCACAAGATTGATATTCAAGATTGGAGTACTTGTTTTCAATCAGTTCATATTCTGGGGAGCAAGTGACTCTATCCAATTTTGTCATGTAAATGCTCTTGATAAAAACTCCATATTCCCCAGCCCCAACAGCGTAAAATCTTGGAGGGCCTTCTCCAGCTTCTTCGTCAATCATAACCGACACGGCCAAAATGATTGTAGCGGCTTCAAGGTTACGTGCATTGTAATTTGGACGACCGACAGATATTCGCATTTACGATCTTGTCGAAGCCAATTTGTGCAAACGTACATTTCTGTAGCGTCTTGCATAGAACTCATAGATTCTGAAGATATATTATAATAAAAGAT
The DNA here is from genome assembly GCA_004367855.1 of Oikopleura vanhoeffeni. NCBI lineage: Eukaryota > Metazoa > Chordata > Appendicularia > Copelata > Oikopleuridae > Oikopleura > Oikopleura vanhoeffeni. The sequence continues at coordinate 73,714 of SCLH01001982.1, read as the reverse complement.
AAATTAAGTTAAAAAATTACCCATTTTTTTTTCAAAAAAATCGGAAAAAAAGTGTTCTTATCTAACAATTTTATTGGTCGAAATCTTCAACCAATCAAAATCATTAATTCTGACCATGATTCAGATGCAGTTTTTCACAGTGAATTTCAAAAATATTGAAATAAATATATTGTCATCAATTTTGTTATTATATTTGAACATTGAAAATTTCAAAAACTACAAAAAATTCGACATATTTTTGTTCCTAATTTAGTTGGAAATATGATTAAGTAAATTTTAGCTCCCATCATTTTTGTGAATATGAATATTCATATGAAATTTGACTCGTTTGAACAAGCTCGCATAAAACAAGCATTTGCCTGATTCCACCCCTAGGAATCCCTAGATTTATTATTTCAGCTATAATTTCAACTGAAAAATGACGTTATTTCTGACGCACTCAGAGTAATTTAGTTTAAAAATCTTTAATGACGTGAGCGTTTTTTCAGAAAAATTGGCTTTATGCCGATATAGGCACTTGAGGTATTTTAGATTGTAAATCGTAAATGCGTAGGTTTTTGACGATATTGGCACTTTCGGCGATATTGCCCCCTGTATATCAACGATTTCAAATTTGACTTACGTAAATTATTGGCACATGCAGCGAGTTCGTCTTCATTTCCATTTGCATCAAGTCGATGTATGCATAAAGTATCTTCTCGTCTGATGAACATAAATAAGTGAATGCATATCTCCGATATTTTCAGTCAAGAGGAAAAATATTTCGGCTCCATCCGTTCCGATTGTTGTCTTTAACACACTTGTTTGGAGATTAGCAGTTGTCTCTAGGGAATTTTGAAGTGACCATGCTGCTCGCATGGACAGGGGTCTTGTCGTAATTTGTATTAAGTCACTTTTTTAGGATTCATAAATGAAATCAAATTTAGTCAATAATAAAATGAATAATAATCAAATAAGATTATTTTAAAAATATGACGTTGAATACAAAAAAATATTTAAGAAATTGTCAGCTACTGCTCAAATGAAAATTGTTTTTGAAATTGCCTTTTTAAGCTTGAAAGTTTTCGTGAATATTTTTCAAATTATTTTTTCGAAAATTTAAATGTCGAGTTAAACATAGGCAATTTCGAAAACGGTTTTTCATTTTTTGAAGCAGTAGCTGAACAAGTTTTAAAAAAAAATTTGTACTTAACATAATCAAGGGCTACAAGTTGAACATAATTTGAAATAAGGTTTAGGAAAAAGGTTTGGCCGTTCCCAGCATACTACCCTATAATATAGGCTATAAAGCAAAAAAATGGTAATTCACAAATCAAACAATGCATGATCTCATCATATATTAGATGAATTAAATGATAAGTAAATCAAAATTCGATTATTATTTGATAAATTTTAAATAATGATCACAAAGTAATTAACTAATAATTTAATAACAATTCAAAATCAAATAACAATAATTTTAAATATAAGTTATATTATATAACAAAATAATAATTGAATAATTTGAAAATCATAATTGAATAACAACTTTATAATAATTACGCTAATTAACCAAATTAAATTTAATAATAATTTAATGATTTATCAATTAAATATAAATTCCCGATAATTTCTCATGGGTGAATTAAATAATAAGAATTCGAAAAAAAATAATGAGAATAATAAGTTATTATAAAAAAAAACCCTTAGTGTTTTAATAATTAATTGGAGCTTTCGGCGAAACGCCTCTAATGAATTATAAATACTAAGTGTATTTATTTTAATAATATGGAATCGCAAATAATATCAATAAAATAGTAATAATAAGTATTAATTTAAATTAATAATAATTTAATTAAAAATAATTATTTATATAATTAACATAATTTCTTTGAGTTTATTATAAATTATATTAATTAGTCATAATTAATGAAAATTTTATGAACTCAATTTTTTCAAAACATTCTGCAAAAAACTTACAATAATTCGAAGCCGATCCTGTAGATTACCCATCAAAGTACCATCTGTGGTAGCTATACCTCTTAATAACTCTCCATGAAAGCAAGGAATGCATTCACCTGAATATCTCCACTTTTGATCATATTTTCCAAGTTCTTAGCCGTGAAAACAACTTGCTGTGTGTCTAATTTAGCCGTCTAAGAACAATCCATGTTTTAACAACCGAATCTCCTGAGACTGTGGAATTTTCAAATTTCTTTTTATTTCCATTTCGGCTGAATTTGAGTGGGAAATGTAATTGGGACTTTTATAAAATTTAATTTCGAGCCGAAAGTGACTAAAAAACAGACCGCTGATTTTTTTTTTTTAAATATAGAAATGTATAAACTACTATAAATAGGTGAAAATTAAAAAATCTCATATTGGCGATAATAAAATTAGCGAAATGGTGAAATTCGATTGCCGTAACAAAATTCACCAATCAGAATGAGTTTAAGCTATGAAAAATCATTATGCGTTAAAAAAACTGTGTTGTAAATTTTCGTTTATCTGATGTCAGCCTATCAGGGCCTTATCGATGATCTAGTTATTTAACGATTTTTTATATTTATTTGTCGTGACCATACGATTTTATCTCAAGCTTTTATCTTTTATCGTCTCCCTGTAGTAGAAAAAAGGCAAAATTTTGGAAAAAGATCTTGGAGCCTGCGTAATTTTTCATAATTCTCGTGAAATTCAACAACTATGCATTTTCCACCCTAGCTAACTGCTTCGACATTTTTTCAGCTGACTTGAGGTAAAATGGAGCCGAATCAAATTCTGTCAAATCTGCGCTCTGTTNGGATTTTTCAGGTTTGATTAGAAATATTGTTGAAAAAAATATAAATTAAACTTATTTATTTATTCAGGGCTGAATATATCAAACTTGCTTATAAAAGAATCGGAAACAATGCGATTAAACTTCCAATAATCTGTGAGTAATAGAGAACTTTTAATTATATATTACTTTATTCACTGTGTGAGTGGTCAACCACTGTAACTTTCATTTAAAATTATGATTTTAACAAAAATTTACGACTTATGATAATAATTTAAGTTTGAGATTAATTTTGGGTTTTTAGCTGCAGTTATGGAGGTACGATTTCCGTACCTCGAAGAAAAATCGTACGACGTTGCGCGCCCTATTGCACTTGGACGATATAGTAAAGACCTTTCAGCCGATAATGCTTATGTGGTCAGTAAACCAAGTTTCAATGATGTTATTTTCACAAAAAATGTTGTTGACCGATCGCAAGATAAAAGAGATGACAATAAAGGTAATATACGCTTAAATCAATTTTAAACACATTTTGAAAAAAATAACATCATACTGAGTGTATCTCTTCAGTACATATTTTATGCACTGAAAGTGCTTGAGAGCACATTAAAAATGTGAACGAAAGTTTGTGTATCAAAAAACATGATTATAAGTTTTGTGTACTGAAAGTGCGCTTTTTAATTACTTTTGTTGACATCAATATAAGCAAATCAAGGCTTTAAAACCATATATTAAGACACGAAAAACATTATTTCTTTCAAAATTTCCGATTGCAGCCATTTCAAAAATTTCAAGAAAATTATTTGCCAAAAAAATAAAGCGGTGGATGGATATTGCGAAAAATCTGGCGAAAACTGTCCACTGAAGACTGAACCAGCAGAAGCATGCTCAATAACTGAATTTGAAGAAACTTACTGTATAACAGCTCCAATAGGCTTGCTAGTTAAAACTTTCATCGGAGATGTTAGCATAAATTATAATTTTACATATTCAGGCGAATTTAAGTGCTTGAGTAAATCAGCAAAAAATAATATCATAGTAGTTTGTAACGCTAAAACCCAAGTTATCATGAAACTTAAAAACTCTCTTGATATTTCTTGGAAAATGCTTTCTTATGAGACTTTTCGATGGAAAAATCTGAAAGATTTGAATAACACTCATAATTTGATGACCAAGTGGTTTATGAAACGGTTGTAGCCATGGCAATTATCTTACAAGTTATGATACTGCCTTGAAAAATGTCTAATTTTCAAATCCGGTTTCATTCAGTTATTTAAAAACCCGTTAATTTTTTTAAAACATTTTTGGCGCTCTTTCAGTTATCGCAAGTTTTTCGATATTTTGAATACGGACTCCTTATTCTTATTTCATGCAGTTATTTACATTTTATCTTTCTTACGGTCTATTACCTGGACATATATTCCGCTTTATCTTTTATCATTAAGTATTTTGTACCAATGCTCTTTATATTATGGTATGATCTGGTTTAACTTATGTTAAACATTTAATTCAACATCTGAAACAAACAACAACAACATAAAATAAATTATATCTAAAATTTTAGAATGACACCGATTGACTTTTTTTGAAATAGCTTATACAGTTTTTATTTGTGGCTGAAGATATTGTTAAATATGTACTATATGGCCGGAATAAAAATTATTTCTGATGATTTACCATTTTATTTCAAATACTTATATGTGTTCCTCGCATTAGTTTGGATAGAAATAAGTAAGCTTCAATACAATACGCAAGCTATTATGTTAAAGTTTATGTTTAACGCTCGAGTTTTTAAATCGATATATTTCAACCCTCATTTGAGTTTACAAAAACATCATTATTCAAAAACAAATTGCGGGTGGTGGCCAACAGTTATCAAGGAGAACTTTTCAAATTTTCAAATGATGCCATTTAGAATTTGTGATCCATGGGACATATGTTTTTGTTGCTATAAAAGATATGCACGTTTGCAATGGAGAAATAAACTGTAAAAACTGCTCTGAAGTATTCACCGATTCTACTTCTTTCAATATGCACTTGATTTTGTGTAATTCGAAATTATTAAAACCTTATTTGCCCGTTTGCTTTGCCCACGAGCCCCTTAAAAAACGTAAGAGAAAGAAGATATCTTCTCGAAAAGTGACGAAAAGACGTCAGACTTTATGCCCATATTGCCAGAAATACTATGATGTATCTGAAGTTGAACATCTCAAATCGTGCAAAGGCGAATTATGTTATAATTGTACTCACTTTTTACCGACTCCAGGTAAAAAAAGTCTCATTTTATGCACTTAAAAATAGCAACTTTTAGCATATAGTATGTGTTTTTTTCGTGCAAACAAAAGAAAATGATCCGGGCAAATTCTCCTCAAATTATAGACGATTTCCCCGAATCGTTATTTTTTGTTTGCACGAAATAAACACTCACTGTAAAGGTTCTAATTTAATTAGCAAACACTGTATAAGTATGTTCTATATCAAATTTTATTTAAAGCTTTGATCGCTCACGCTGAAAAATGTTTTGATTTTCGAACTGAAAGGGTTAATGGAAACAAAAATGAACCGTCGGACTCATCTGAGGAAGAAGGCTCTAGTTCAATAAAGCTTGCCAAAAGTGACTCAATTGTCGTAGAAAGTGATGAGAATTCTGGCTCAGCATCTGACGAACTAAGTTCCGACAATACACTTGTAAAAACGATTGATTCATTGGGATTTCAAGATACGCCATGGCGCAGGCGCAAAGAAGAAGAAGAACATAAATCTCGTCTTCAGAATGCATCTGAAAATTTTTTATACGACTACCAAAAATCTCAATTTGTCTCAGACTATCATAAACATATATACAGTTGTTACAAAAATCATTTGTCCGATTAATCACTACATAGGACTATTTTTTGAATAATTTACTTTTGAACTGATTTGTTTAACTTTTTAGTCATTTTCGAAAAGATTTTGTCCGACTGAAGGAAAGCAGTAAATCGAGGAGACTTTGGCATATCTTGGTTTCAGGTCGGTTAAAAAACGCACAATGACCTTAAGGTACACGCTTAAATATGATGATGAGGATGTATCGGCTTAAAGATGTTTGATCTTATTTAGAAAACGATCATTCCTGTTTGCTTTTAAGCTTTAATCATAAAAAACTGACAAGGTTCTTTTCAGAAAAATATTCGCAAATACACCGCATACAAATTCATGTTAAGTAGGCAATACATTAAACATTTAATTTTCGAATACAAAGTTAATATTTACGTAAACATTTTAGCTTTCAAAACCAATAAAAGGATATTCAAAACTTTTGCATTTTGAAACTTTCCAAAAATGCCTGATAGTCACAGAAATATCACTATGGACCAGTCTGGAGCCAAATAGATCAATCAGAAATGTATTATAAAATGATAAATTCTGCTTTTATCATAACGGAAAAAAGCACAGAAGACGTCGTTGGAATATCGAAAAAAATTTATTAGAAGCCATAGTAGATCAGCGGAGTCCAAAATTTTCAAAAATGATGGCAGATATCTCATGGGAAAAAATTCTATGCATTGTAATACCAAACGTCTGTCATAACGGAAAGAATCGATATCGCGTATAAAACTGAAGATATAAAAGATCGTAAATATGTGTACTTTATGAAATAAAAGGAGTTGAGAAAGTCATGATATATCTGAGGAATACATGTGAATATTAGAGCAACAACAACAGATTTGAAGGAATTGATGGAGAAGAGCTATATTAATTTTTTAAACAGAAGTTTCTGATGATGTCTTTTTATTATTAAGTATAGCAAACCATATTTTTATAAGAAAAAAAAATCGACTAAATTGCAACATAGTGCATTTGCGCTCTCTGCGCAAATTTTCGATCCGGAATGTTATTCTTTAACAAGCTTGGAGATGCAATTGGTAATCAATCTTTACAGAACTTATCAGTTGAAAATTGCTGGTTGTTTTGTCTTTGTAAAGGAGAACAAAATCGACCGTTTTCCGAAATTTACAACTGTTTGCATTCGAAGAAATATTCTCACAAAATTCATGCGTTACTTTCTCAGCGGTTAATATATCCTATATTGCTAAATGCTAGAGCTGAGACCTACCCCAAAGATATACTTAATTAATTAATTAAAGTAATTAATAGTAAGTTCAGAAAAGCAATAACAGTAAAGTGTACAGCTTTTATATAGTGATAGAATTAGGGTGTTCACGATAACATTATGTGTATTCTGCTGAACAAGCATAAATTGTGTATATAATGTTTGTAAACGTCGTTTATTTCCAAAATAGAACCTTTTCCGTCACTTAGCAAGACTTTTCGAAGCATTGATGTTTTGTTTCGGCAAAATACCGATATGAAACGAATACTGTATC
>SCLH01001982.1:43335-56330 GCA_004367855.1 Oikopleura vanhoeffeni | reverse complement strand
AGAATTTTGTTAAAAACATTCAATTTTTTCTGCAGCTTTAATACCCAAATTGGTGACGGTTTAATATTTTAAATTTGAAAATGTCAAATTAACCCTAAATTCGTGTTACTTATGCACTTGTTCGTGAGAATCGGCGAAAATGAGAGAGTTTTTAATTTTCTTATTCACAATTGATGACTTTTTATAAACTTTTTAACAAATTTTTTTTATAGGACTGTAGAGAATTCTTTGAATAATAGGATTAAAATCTTTTCAAAAAATTAAATTAAATTAGTGAAAAACGCACCGAAAAAATAAGATTTTATTTCTCATGGTCGATTATTGTGCGAAAAATCAGAGAAAATTGAATAAAAACAAGAAGGTATGATTTTTAAACTTCATCAACAGTCTAGAAAAAATTAGACGCGGTCATTGGTTTGTACGAAAGAAAAGGTACCAGTTAACCTCAACTAGTACCAGTTCACCTAAATGTAGTATAATTATAAATTTATCTGGAATTTCGATTGGGCTTGTCCTAAAATTATCTATTTTTTTTAAATTGATCGGAAGTGCATTTTGTGGCAAAATAAAAAAAAAACGTTGAGTGCCCCGTTAAACATTTATTTCGCGGGAAAATTTGAAGAGAATTCTCCCCAATTCATAGACGATTCTCCCGAACTATTCTTAAATTTGTGCACGAAAAAAAAACATACTGTAGTTTCACAACTTACATGGCACATGATCATGCACTATTGTTACTACCAGTGTCATACAAAATAAACAGCAAATAAGATAAATTAGCATTGCTAGCGTTTTGAGCCATTCAGCTGGATAATTGTTCTTCGCCGAAGACTTTATTGATAATCTTCTAGCTCGTCTGTTTTCTCTCAGCATAAGTGCTCGATCGTGTTGACTTCCGGTTGAATCTAAAAAACTATATCAAAAATTAAAAAGCAATTCGATTTCTGAAATCAAAATTCTAATTTACGGAAATTTTAAGCTGGCAGATTTGACATATTCACGGTGATATATCTGAAAACTTAAAAGCTTATGAAGAAAAAGACCGAAAATGCGTATTTGTAGATCTACCCTTGATCTTGCGAAAAAAATACATCACAAATTATTTTGGAACCATACACCATAGTTACAAAGTACGGTAACAAGGGTGAAAAAAAACAATTTTCCCAAAACTGGAAATCAATCTCCTTTCCCCAGACCGGGTTTTAACTCAAATTGAGCCTCAAAATTTTCACAGATAACGTAACGGTAGTATGTCAAAACTTTATATCAGCAAGATGTTTTTGATCCGGTGACTAAACAATTCTAGGAACGCAGAATAATCCACGATTTCAAAATTTGCAGACTTCAACAAATCCATCTCCTCCCAGGATATATTGTCAAAGTGGCTCTAAATTTTTTATCAAGTATCTCCTCAGAACATATGTTAAAAGATGTATCACAAGATTTTTCATTCCAGCTAAATATCTCGAAATAGATTTTGTCATTTTCCAAAAAAATCGACAAAAAAAGTGCCTTTCGATTTTTTCGAAAGTAGGCTCAAAAAAAGCCAGTGAAAACACTGATGAAAAGTTGGTTACGTCAAAGCGCAAGATATTTTGAGTTTTGATGGGTCAAATTCGTGAGCACAACGTTATTTTTACTCATCTTTTAAAAAAAATAACTAGAAAAAAATCGAAAAAATGGCGAAAAAATTCGAAAAAATTTTTTGATGATGTGGGTTCTTAGTACACTTAATTATCACCCCCGTAATCAATTTGGAGCAATTTTAATGCTTCTAAGGCCTTCATTTAATCAGACAGATATACCCCCTTAAGAAGCTTTTTTAAAATTATCAAATTTCTAAAAATTAAGTTTTTCATAATAACTTACCCGACATTTTTCACAAAATAGAAAGTCAGCTAATTTCACTTGTGAGGTCAAGGTTCAACAGTCGGAGTTACAGAGCTATGAATTTTAGCTCATATTTAAATTATAGCCTGTAATTTAAAATTTGAGCATTATCAAAATCAACAACGTTTCTAGAAAATTAATTTATGGTGAATCAACCTACAGGAAATCGAAAATTAAATTAAAATTTTCTAAATTGTCTCCAAGAAATTTAGTCCCAAATCGGCCATATCCTTTTCCCAACCTAAGTGGATCTCGAAAATGCTTGCTATCTCTATAGCGCGTGTTCGAATCCCACTGATGTTGTCTTAGTGATTGTCTTGGGTATGATAATAGGCAAGGATGCTTGGTATTGGGACCGCCAAAGTTGATCGGTGCGTAACCACTGAGGCAATCACTAACACAATCACTTAGACAACATCAGTGGAATTCTAACATCCGCTATAGAGATAGCAAGCATTTTCAAGATAAACTTAGGTTGAGAAAATGATATATCTATTATTATCCCCGGGTAACACTAAAAACTTATTCCTTATTCTTTTAACAGGCAAATACGTTTTTAGTGTTACCGAGGGATAATAATGGATATATGGCGATAGTATGCAATTCTATAATTATCATTTTGTTTGGAAATGAAGCAGCAAATCGACCGTAGGCCGATAGAAAGCGAAATGAAATTTATAATTTTAATTAAATATAAATTAAACCCTCAATCGACCAAAAGCCGATAGAAGGAGAATTTTAATTGAAATGTTTTGGAAATGGAGTCCCAAAGTGGCAAAAATCACTGAAATGTCAAAAATAATGTAAATTATGATAAGTTAAGCACACTCAGTGCCACACTGAATTGTTTTTTGCAAAATTTTCGATATTTTAAAAATGTCTAGAGTTTGAAAAACAAAAATAAAAATTATTAAGCATTAAAAATGAGGAAGTTAAATTTTTTTTTAATTTTCAAATTACCGGTTTTGATTTCGGGTTACAGTTTGTATGAGTTATAGACTATAACTTATAGTCTATAGTATAACTTATAGACTTACGTATAGTTTCAAAGAAAAGTACCCTTAACGGGTTGGAGTCGCAAAAAAGGGCAAAAATAGCTTTTTATAATTGAATTTACTATTGAAATAAAAAAACAGAATCACTTAAGTGATCTAAAGATTTATCGAAAACAGAAGCTTACAAACAAAAACTGATAAATGTATTGAAAAATAAGTAAATATGATTTCCGGATCCACCGAAAATGGCGCTAGAAAATTGATCTTCAAATTTAAAAGTCTATCTTCTCTCTCAATTTTAGAGGTATCAAATTTGATTTTAGGGCCCTTGAATTTTGAAAATCGTTTTTTTTAAACACAAATTTCACCGATTTTGAAAATCAGTCTCCTCTGTCATTCTTTGAGTGATTTTTATTTTTTCATACATTAATAAACATTTGAACATTCTCAACCCTTGGAATCCGACAAGAAAAACAGTTCCGCCAAAGGCACCAGACCGATATATCGGCTCTACTTTGGAACGTTGTTTTACAGAAAGCTCAAGGTAGTTGAAGCTCCAATGACCCTTTTGAAATAAGAAGTTGAGAAGTTATATTTTGCAATTTAAACATTTCAAAATTCAAGAATTTAGATTTTTAAGTTTAGAAAATATAAGTTTGAAAACCACGGTGTAGCATATCACGTGATAACGTGCTCATCGTAGTCCCTTCACAAAATTTATTATTATGGGTAACAATCGCACAAGTATCTGCCCTACGTCACACTTTAATCCGTTAGATCTTTTATATAGACCGATATAAAGTTATGTGAAAAAGTAAAAAAAAAGATGAAAAAATTACAAAATTTCTGATGAAAAATGGCTATTAATTCCAAATAAAAGCAGATTACAGGGGGTGCGGCGTAATAGTTAGAAAAAGTTCGTCGCCCCAAAACCCCGGACTATACGCGTAATCCCCGGACTATAACGCGTACTTTCCTAAGCTATTACGCGTACTTCTGGAAAATGTGCTTCGTGATTGGTCAATTTGTACAATAATCTAGAGTTAAAATTGCGTTAAAATATCTATTGGTATTTGATTTCAAAATCAAAAAAATGAAATAAAGTTAATTTAAAAAAAAACATGAATTCAAAGAAGGTTTCAAAGAAAAAAAAATTAAAGACCACTGCTAAAACTATCATTTATCAGTCGTAGAGAAATGAAAGGTTCTGAAGTCCGCAAAAGAAGTCTACGAAAAAATCCTGAAGCTACCTGGTGGATAAAATCCAAATAAAAACCCAAAATGCATTTTTTCTTGAAACTCAGCGGATTATAACAAAACAAGACGCTTGCAAGAATAATTAAAAAGAAAAAAAATATTATTGCTTTTAAGGAAAGTAATAACGCCGAAATAAAACTCAGATTAAAATTACTAAAATTAATACTAGCCACCTCTAAAACGTCCTGACAGTTAACTCAAACGTCTTGACAAAAATCTACAAATAATAGCAGTTTTCTTAAACGTAATTTTAAACCTAGAAGCCTATCAGTAAATAAGTAGCGTGTTCAACAATGTAGAACTACGAACCGTTAAGTGAAACTTTTCCTAGGAAACGTTTGAAAAGAAGCCCTATCTTTTTTCCTATAACTATACGCCGCACGCCAGGAACGAATAATTTTATTTTTAAAAGCGTAGGTTTTTTGCGGAGCTAATCGTAGGTTTTATCTCGGGTTCCAACTATACGCCGCACCCCCCTGTATATACTTTTTATTAATTAATTTTAATTTATATAGTATCAAGCTGACGGTGACAATTTTGATTGATTAAATATTTAATCAATAAATAATTATCGGTACCTTTAAGTGCCCAAAAATGTGGGGCCTACGTTCTAGTTCATATTTTGCACTCGTGTTTAATTTATTTGGGTTTGAACTTTTGGTGGAACTATTAATTTGGATACTATTTCGTGAAGCTCGTTATGACGCATTCATTGCTATGGTTTTATAACCAAATCCAAACATAATGCGACGGGTTTTTGAGCAGGTTAAAAATTTTCAACTCTCGGCGAACCAATCAATTAGATATGGGAACCTGGCCCCTTCCCTTGCGTTCGTTCTTGGACCTCGATCTGAGTGTTGCTGCAGTAGGGAGGGCAAGAGAAGATTGACACGTGTCTAAAAGTTCGTCGGGGTTTGTCCTAAGAATGGTTTAGGGTTGTCCCTAATTAAGGGGTTGGTCGCTAATTAAAGGGATTCCAGCCCAATAAGGGGTCGGTCCTAATTATAGGGGGTTTGGTTCCTAATTAAGGGGTTGCATAAAGGGTTCCCTAAGAAGGGTTGGCAAAGGGGTATGCCCTGATAGTACATCTAATTAAGGGGTTTGGTCCCATTGAGGGGTTTGGTCCTTATTAAAGGAGGTTTGGTCCCTAATTAAGGGGTGTTTGTCATTTTCAAAGTCCATTGCTCTTTAGGGCCCCATGCAGGCCCCTTTTGAAATTATTAAGGAGTGTTTTTGGTTCCTTGATATTCTATTGACCCTATGAAACGAACCTTACAAAAAAGTGCATTTTCAAAAATGGTTCAATTTGAAGATTTTGCTCTCTAGCGCCCGTGCAGGCCTTTTTAAATATTTTTAAGAACATGACCTTTACAAATTCGAAAAGGCTGCCAGGAGCCGCGTGAGAGCAAAATTTCAAAATTTGAGCATTTTTACGAAATGTACTTTTGTGCTAACAGTTCGTTTCTAAGGTTACAGTCATCGATAATCAGAGGAAAACACGCAAAATGACTCTTAAAATTAAGTTTTCAAATAAACATGGCATAAGAAAGTCCTATGCCAGTCTATTAAGGCTATCGATATAGGACCAATAACTTAATTTAGGGGCCGTAGGTTAAAATGCCACAACCCCCTAAATAGGGACCGAACCCCTTAATCAGGGACCAACCCCCTTAATTCGGGACCAAACCCCCTCAATTCGGACCAAATCCCTTAATTAGGTGGAACCAACCCCTGAATTTAGTGGATCAAACCCCCTCAAATTCGGGACCAAATCCCTTAGATTAGGGACCAACCCCCTTAATAAGGGCCGGTACCCCCTAAATAGGGAATATAAACCCCTCTTAAGTTATGGACCAAACCCCCTTAATTAGGGACGAAACCCCCTTAATTTGGCCCGCGAACCCCTTAATTAGGGACCAAACCCTTTAATTAGGAAAATGGTACCCCCTTAAATTAGGGACCGAAACCCCCTTAATTAGGGACGATAACCCCTTTATTTGTGGCTCGGAACCCCTCAATTAGGAACCAAACCCCCTTAATTAGGACGAAACCCCCTTTATTGGGCCGGAACCCCCTCAATTAGGGACCAAAACCCGCCTTAATTGGCCGAACCCCTTAATTAAGGACGAAACCCCCTTAAATTAGGGACGAAACCCCCTTAATGTATGTGAACCAAACCCCTTATTAGGGACCGTTAAACCCCCTGGTAATAAGGGCCGTATCCCTGTGTAGGGTTAGGGACCGTCACCCGCGCTTAATTAGGGACAATTGATGCGTCATAAATAGTTCCGCGAAAAGTTTCAATCAAAAATCTAAGAGGAGTATACGGTATTCCTGAGGAAGTGCCAAAAAGTTGGCACTCAAAGCGCGCGCTTAAGTGTCTTCCAAGATATATTTGGGGCAGCTCGTGATAATTTTTAACTCAACAAAATATGGTCGTTATGAATGAAATAGTTTTCAGGTGTTGAAATTATGGGGTGGCAGTAGTCGGACGACGAGATCAAATTTTGTTGGCACCTTAAAGCCACGTCCTTATTTTGCTAGGGGTTTCCACATATATTGTAATGATTTTTCTAGTTATAAGTGTGTACATCAATATTTGAAGATGTTGCACTTCCAGAAGAAAGAAAGATAATCTCGTACGCCATAGCATAAGAATAAATTTCATCTTGCGTAATATGTCTTGGGTATGCTACAGAACAGCACCTTTCTCTAAAAACTGCGCTTATCTAACATTTGTATTGATCTCTCCCAGTTGCGCCAAATAATATATCCACGCGAAGTTAAATACTGTTCGGGCGAAAAATCACTCTCAAAAGTATAACTCGTCCTGTGAGATATGGCGAGATTACCAAAATATCCAGAGAAAAATGAGAATGAGATTTTTTTCTTCGGAGAATCACCGCAAAAGTAATTCTTTATAAATGAGTGTTTGAAGAAACCAATATCGGGTGATCATTTTTTTGCCTGATCGCTCGAGGGTTAACCGATCGCTTGAAGAATATTATAAATTTTTTCTTTTCATATTTATTTTTTTATTGCATTATAACACACTGTACATTTAATTTGGTAGGTTAATCTATTGTTTTAGGACTTTAAAATCATAAGTACGTTTTTGTTTTAAGTCGTGCAGAACTATAAATGATCTTTAAAACTTCAATCAAGGCTTAATCTCCATAAGTATTTGGACTTGAAATAATATTTTTTTTCACTATTTAATGGGAAAATAAGTATTTTTTTGTAATCAAATAGAAAAATATTCAATGAAAAAAAAGTATTTTTTTTTCGTAATTAAATAAGAAATAAATTTTTTTTGTACGTTATCAAAATTTCTATTTTTATTCAATTGAAATGATGCCTTTCCAAGCTTTTCAGATCATGGGCACTGCCGTTTTGGCTTGAATTAGCACCCCCCTTTACTTTTCAGCGTTCAATAAATGTTGCGTTGTTATTGTGTACACTTCCAGGCCGTTACTGTAATAATTGCGCAAAAAGCAAATAATGCTTAATGATCTTTATTTATTTTTGTGTACTTAATGATAATTAAGTTCGCCCTTTGGGGCGACTTAATTACATTAAGTTACACAAAAAAAATAAAAGTTCATTAAGCATTAATTTTACTTTCGCATCATTATTTTGATGGTACATCAAATTATTCCGATAGAAGTTTTGCTAGTCTCGTACGATTTTCTTTAATTTCCTTGATATTTTTCAATTAAGCAGGAATACATTATGTCACTTTAAATTTGTATAAAATAATTCTTTAAGAATTACAAGGTTAATAAAAGTTTAGATAATTTCAATGTCAAACCTGTCAAAATTGAACAAAAGCTTAGAGATAATATCAACTAAAACCGTGATAAAAGATTAAGTTGCGACTTATAATATATATATTTTATTGTCTCGGTAAAAAAAATATTTGTCAGATTTACTATATGTTTTTAATGTGTCGAAAAAGTACTTCCCGGTGGAAGAAACTTTAAAAAATACACCAAATAAAGTTTCAAAGTGTTCAAATATGTACGCTGATACTTCAGCGAAAATTCGAGTAACTTTTCTATTTCCTTTCTCATTTGCGACTCCCACCCCTAAGAAGAAAAAGTTCTTGAATTTTGCTAAAGGTATTAGCATGTTACATCCTGCATGTAGTTATGGTGCCGCACCAAAATAAGAAATAGATTTTGTATTATTATTCGCATATTTTATTTGATTTTGTTTGAGTTCGTTAGGAATTTTTACGAATTATGTCTGATAGTCGCACAACTGTCGTGGTGGGAGAAGTACTTCAAATATCAAGGTAAGCATGTTAAGCAAATCATAAAATAAAGCCGTAACGTCTTCCTGCCTTGGCGGAACGGCCAATTTTTCAAGATTTTGGATCAGTAAAGCTTATTGATAATATGCTAAAGTGCCACAAGAAATAGTTACTTTTTGCAGAAAATTCAATTTAACTCCATGGACCAAATAATCATGGTGTCCAAAATCGCCCCTAGAATTTAAACTTTCGGAAAATATTAAATTGGAAAATTTTTTGTTTTTAGATATATATGCTAATAATGGTTCCTATCGTGCGAAGTTAAATTAACCCTTTCGACCTTCATGAAAAAAATATTAGTTTGCAGTGCATCGAGTATTTTTTTCGAATTCGTTAGATTTTCTTTTCTTTTTACTGTATACGATTCGATTCTTTCCTTACATACCGATTTTCTCTGTTAAGCCAATCAAACGCCAAGGTTAGATATGCACTATAAAAACGTCGCCTTGACAATGTGAGCAAGTCATAACAAAAGTCTAACTTTTTTCCCTAAAATTGCCAGAACGACCTTTTTTTGATGAAGTTTGGTTCATAAATCTTTAATTTTGATTAATGCTTAGTGCGTCTGCAACTTTAAGCCAAGAAAGTGCTCCAAATTAAAAAATAAAGGTGTAATTCGATTTCTACGGATCTCAGGAGAAAAAGTTATCATCAAAAGAAAAATTAAAAATTTTAAATGAAATAAATCCTGAAACTTGCCTGAAAATCAGTTTTTCGAGTCTTGATTTGTAGTCACTTTCTTTTACTTATAAAGCACCGAACATGAAATAGCGGCACCTTTAAATTTTGAAAAACCTAAAAAAAGATATAACTTTGGACTCCATAGTCCATAAAAAATTTCAATGGATTTTTTTAATTAAAATCAAATAAAACCGAAAAAAAATTTCATGTAAGTTGGCATAAATCTCAAGATACAAGTAAGTTTATTCCCATTTTAGTATAATTAAGGAGGTGGTTTTATGTGAATTTTGACATTCTGGAGGCTCTGTACGGCCTAAACTGATGGCGGTGGGAAATTCTGATACCCTTGTGAGCATAATAAAAAAAAGTTCCGCCAAGGCACAGAGCAAAATTTTGGCTCTACTTTGAATGTTGTTCACAGAGACCTTTAAGACCGTTGGAATTTTAAATTTTTTTCTGCATAAGGAAGTTGAAAAGTAATATTTTTGCATCCGAACAGTTTATATTCTAGAATTTTAATTTAAAGTTCTAGAAAATAAGTTAGAAAAGCAAGTTAATATCCATATCACGTGATGAAACGGTCATTAGTTTCTTCACAAGTACATTTCTGTCGAAACGATGCAGAAGTATCTGGTAGACGTCACAGTTTTGTCCTGCTTTGAATTTATATCTCATAAAATCATAAGTAATTTAATAAACAAGTCAAAAAATTTGATAAAAATCAATGATTTTTTTGATAAAAATGTTTATTTTTCCCTATAAAAGCAGATTTTACACCTTTTTCTATAATTTTCAATGATATGGTAATGAAGTACACTTGTGTACAATTTTTGATTGCTTAAGATTCATATTAATAATAATTAAATTTTTTCATGGGATACTTGAAGTTGAAAAAATTTAGAAATTTCACTCGAAAAAAGCCCCTAGATACCAATTAATTTTATTGTCAACTGTTAGCATGCACAAAACACTTTTCCTAAAAAAGCTGGCTTATCTCCACAATTTGTAATTTTATGTCTAGTACCGAAATATTTTTTCGAAGTGAACGTAGGGAAAAATCCGTTAATCAACACCCCGATTACTGGAACCAAACATTCCGAAAAATGTCAATTATTTTTGGGAGCCGAATAAAATTCGTTATAATGTGTTTGGAAAGAAAAGATCTACGATGTTCGTTTTTTGCCCTTTTTTTAAATAATTTACGTATGCTTGAGCAAGGTAAAGATAGTATTTCGGCTATACTGTAATTCGGGCGGTAGCCGAAATTAATATAGCCGAAAGTTAATAGTGATTCGCTATATGGTTTTTAAAAGTGATTAGGCTATTTGCTGACTGTCAATGTCGCTACGAAAATTATTACTGATATTTCGATCAATGGAATTCTTACGTGTTATTAGCACTTAGCGTCGGGGACTGACTGTAACTCGGCTAACCGAATTAAAGACCTCTTGTTGCGATTGTCGTATAGACTGACTTTTAGTGCGTCGGGGAGACTGACTGTAACCGCTACCGAGATTAAGAACTTCTTGTTTCGCGAAATTTGTCGTATAGAACTGACTTTTTAGCGTCGGGGAGACGACTGAACTCGATACCGAATTAAGATCTTCTTGGTTTCGCGAATTTTTCGATAGACTGACTTTCAAGGCGTCAGGGAGAACGACTGTAACTCCGGCTAACCGAAATTAAGACTTTTTGTTTCGCGAAATTGTCGTATAGACGACCTTTATGCTCGAGGAGACTGACTTGTAACTCCGCTACCGAATAAGACTTTGGTTTCGCGAATATGTTGTATAAACTGACTTTTAGGCGTCGGGCGACTGACTGAACTCGGCTACCGAATTAATGACTTCTTGTTTCGCGGAATAGTTCGTATAGATCTGACTTTTAGGCGTCGGGGCGACTGACTGTAACTCGGCTACCGAATTAAGAACTTCTTGTTTCGCGAAAATTGGTTCGTATAGACGAACTTTTAGCGGCGAGGAAGACTGACTCTAATCTTGATTAAAAGACTTCTTGGTTTCGCGAAACGTTTATTTCAATTTATATCATATTTTTTACCAAAGATAACAAAATAGAATTTATAATGAGCCTTACGATTAGGCTGTTTTGACGACACATTGATTTCGAGTTGATTAATCAGTGTTCTAACCTACGCAACGTTAATGAATTGGCCAGAATGCTTTTGCTAATGATATTTTATAGCTTTCAAAATTTATTTTAATATTGACATAATAATTCTAACCACTTGAATGTTATAACACTTGATCAAATCCGATCCCGACCAAGATTTTCAACTCAAATCCCGACCGTCCCGGTCTAGACTAAGTGAAAATTTCAAAATCCCGATCCCACTGGGATCCCGATCCGTTTTAGAACACTAGCTCGCCTATCACTATAAGATCCTGTATTAATTGAAAATCAAGAAAAATAGAACTTTCAAAAATAACTATTGCAGCGATGACAGCTAAACATGTTATATTAATTAATTCCTTAAGAATGCAGACTGTCAAATGATGCTAGATGCACCTTCCGGTATCGCCGGAAAAAGAAATATTCAAGATTTAAAAATGAGAATCTAAGAATTATCTCAGTATAACTATTAATCTGTTTAAAAAAATAATCGACTTTAGATAATTTTGACGGATATTTACGCATAAACCTTACCAAAAAATATTTCTCACATGAAATTTGTTTAATTACTCTTCTTTCATAAAATCAACGTGCGCAGAAAAGTTTATCTCATTATCAGATTTATCATTTAATTATGATTTATTTTGATAAATAACTCACAAAGATATGCAACTGTTTAATCTATGTACTTGGTATATTTTGTCCCTGAAAGACATGCATTATACGAGTCTGAAAATCTTTGTGCAGTTCAACACATTACTCGATTAACAATCAGTCCTGTCTGACAAGATGCCGAATGGATCAAGTCTACAGCAAAGGATAACCGAATAATTATTTTGGACTTTGGCAACCAGCGAAATTGTAATAATAGCCGAATAACATTCATAAATAGCCGAATATACTAGTCAAGATATTTTTGGTGACCGAGAAGTATCTATAATAGCCGAAATTGTAGCC
Source organism: Oikopleura vanhoeffeni (assembly GCA_004367855.1). Classification (NCBI taxonomy): domain Eukaryota; kingdom Metazoa; phylum Chordata; class Appendicularia; order Copelata; family Oikopleuridae; genus Oikopleura; species Oikopleura vanhoeffeni. Next base: position 44,105 of record SCLH01001982.1, on the reverse strand, counting down.
CGAATACATATTAGGCGAATCACAGTAAGCCGAAATACTATCTCCGCTTGAGCAACAATTGTCGCTCGTGCTCACAAGGGTAATACCATATATTTGAAAGATCTATCTTTGATCCAAGATTTCATTTAAACATGTTGAGTTACATCAACACTGCTACTTGGTTCACCGCAAGTTAAATCACGAGTCCCTCAGCTTTTTCCAAAGAAACAAGAATACTAGAGCTATATCGGAAAAACTTTTGAGATTTCGTGAAAAATCTAGGAAAATTGTCTGAATGTACTGACTTGGCGCTATTTTTGTCGATTTTTGTCGCAGAACCAGAATGCTTCAAATGTGACGAAAATGCTTTTACCGACGTTTGGATTCAAGGTTTTTCAGTTGAAATGTAATAAAATGTCACTTCGGAAATAATAGAAGCTCACAGGTCAGATATCGTATTGATAGTTATTTTCGAATTTCGGCCGATTGGCTGTGAGTCAAAAAGTGCGCGATATCCCCAATTTGAACATAAAAGTAAAAAATTATTAATATAAATGCCCACCAAAAGATTATTGGGTATGATTCTCGGTTAACGATATTGCAACATGGTCTGATGTTAACACAGAATATTCTAGAAAAAATTTCAAGTTTTTATAAATATTATTTTGATTTTACACCGTTGTGTCAAAATCAGACCCATAGTGCCAATATTAGAGGCACTTGTTAGATTAGTAAGTGGTGTCTTTCGTACCCAAATTTTGGTAAAATCCAAAATTTAGTACTCCAGACCA